>JAMKCH010039316.1:0-13653 GCA_023653785.1 Ophioderma brevispina | reverse complement strand
GATGATAAGATGATGTGACATCAATGTTTACAAAGACAACTTAGTCCAAGAAAGATGATCCCTACTTAATTTGAGTATTACATATCCTAAACACGTACATCACAAGTTCATTGTCAAGAAAAACATACCCTAGCTTTTTCCATATTTTGCTGTTTTGGACACCCTAATCAATGTACGCGCGTACATCGCCTGTTGGAAAAAAGTGACCCTTTTTACGCGTTTTCTTGTTCACGCATTATATCCAACTTTGAATACAAGTGCCCCCCCCCCCGTTTGAAGAGCGCCCCCAATTTTCTAAAAAATGAGATTTTTGCACAGTTGCATTGGTAATTGGTTAGTAAACTCTAAAATACATGCATTTTCTTCATTAAAGATCAATTTTAGAAACGCAGTATAATGTAAATTGATGAAAAATAAAATGGCTCTATTGTAATATCGTGCCAAACTCCCCGTCATATTGCTAATACAAATATAGTGAATAGGTGAATGAACAGATAATTCGTTGTTACTTTACAAGGTCAGATTGCTAAATAAACACCTATTAGTTCACCGCCCTGAGTTCAAAAGAAGCGGGGCTTTAGCGGTATGAAATCTTCTCTTAGATATATTATAGCTTATTGTTACAAAAAAGTGCGCTTTCAGAGGACAATTCAAACACTTTCTGTACGAAACGTAATTACGTCCATAAGCTACCGTCCCGAAGCATGCTTCGATGTGTTATTTCCAATTTAGTCTTTTAACTCTTCCCATTACAAAGTTATAGTGATTACAAATATCAGATGCTCACTGTCGCCTGTCGCAAAAATAATACTACACATTTTGAAAAAAAGTAGTATTTATACGCTGACCGTTATTATATTTTCCGTAATATTACGTTCTTTTGCAACTTGCTTGTTTTTAATGTAAGAATACGAACTATGAAAATCGTTTTACCCATAAAATGTGTTAAATAACGTCGTAAGTAACGTCATTAAAAAAATGCAAAAAACTTTATTTTCCCTATCATTTTTAAAAATAGTTCAAAAAACTCTTTTTCTCCTTTTTGTATTATATTTAGTTTAATTTTAAAAAAGTAGTACACACATATATATATATTAAATTTTAGCATCTGCTATCAGTAAAGTCATGTAGTGTAGTGGATAAGGTTTAGGACTTGTAATCGTAAGGCCTGGTTCGAATCTATGTAAGGTACATGTATAGAGTTTATTCATATGATGATTAATCGGTGACATTAGAATGTGTACATTACCATATAAAACAAAGTGTATAAACTGGTTTAAATCTTTATTTCTTCACGGTTTCCCTTTTTTATCGCCTTTTTTTCTCAAAATTGTTTGCCTGAAATATTACTTTTTACAACCACGTGGCAACGTAAATACAACGTTTGTATGATGCCGTATAGCTACAACGTGAAAATTTGGTCAGAGGATTGTAATAACGTTTTAATTCTGAATATTGTTTTAAAACAAGTCAAAAACCAACAATAACGTTGAAGCAGAGATTTTTATGCCGTTATTTTACGTTCCCTGCAATAGTTTCGTATTTTTACGGCTCCAGTTATTTTACGTTCTGCATGTAGTGAGTCCCAGCTGCCAGTCAAATGCCTGTTTTTTACAGGTTTATTTTTAACAGTGTACTAAAGTTTGTTTATTTCTTACAGTGCACATGTTTTTGTAGTGATTCACCAATTTGAGTTCCAACTGTTGATCTCTGAGACACTGTTTAAGTTCAATTTGAGTTCCAAATATGGAGAAATTAACCTTGGGAAGAAGGGTCAGAGGCACCATGAGTGTTATACACTGAACTTGTATGCTCATCCAAGGATAACACCTTGTTCATTCATAGGTGAGCTGAGAGAGGTTAGGTTATGATGCAAATTGTCTCTGTTGTCACAGTTCATGATAGTTGAGATGTCTGGCACTGTCAATGTAGGGAACTGTGCATGGTTGAAATTTGAGTAGAGCTGCCATTTTGTAGACTCACATTAAACTTGTAAACCATATGATCCAACCAATAGTATGCATGGGGAAATGTAATTGATATTTTGGTTTAGTTATTTTCATATACAATTTTGACACCAATGTTTTTCCAATACAGAATATCATGGAGAATCTGAAAATCATGGGTGTCATTTTTTAAAATGTGTTCTTGGGTGTTTTATAAAGGGGCAAAATTTGTACAGGGGTACAATAAAAGTGTTTAAAAACACATACCAATCTGTAATAGGTTTCTAAAAAGGTATAGTTTGCCATATTTTCGACCTATTGTTTTAGCACCAATAGCCTCAAGGGCAGTTCAAGGTCATTACTTATAGAATGGTCCGATTTTGTTGAAATTGGTTTTAAATCGTTCTTTGGGTCATACTAAATAAGAAAATGTATATAGATTCTGTGTATCACCTTTCAAAGTGAGACTTTGACAGATATGACTAATGATCTCCCATAGACCCTGTGGACCACGTCCATATTTGCCCTCTTAATTATCATCAAAACATCATTGACAATGCGACATTGAACAATTTGGCACCGTTTTAAAACAAAGTGATGAATCTGAAATTTTACCCCCAGTGTGACCTTGGACCCATTTTGCCTTGTAACTCTTGTACTATAACCCTCAGATGGGGCAAACTATATCTTTCTGTAATCCTCGAAAGGTACTGAACATGATGGTATACTTTAAAACATATTTTGAAACATATTTTGACCCCTGTATAAACCTTGCCCCTAGATTACATCCAAGAACACATTTAAAAAAATGACACCCATGATTTTCGGAATCCTCATAAAATTTTGATTTAGAAAAACCTTGGTTGCAAGATTGTATATGAAATTTTCACAAAAATACAGTTCCACATGTACTACAATCTGTAGCTCCCATTCCTTGTATAAGCACTTTTGATATAGAGCGACTGTATAGCAGTAAGTCCATAACTGGTTGAGGTGCATCTGTATATCAGTCCATTATTGAACATATTTACAGGTGGGTCATAGCTCCTTTGAATGATTGCAGATAATATGCTGAACTTACTGTCATCCTTTGGTTTCAGGGTGAGAGATTTCTTCAATTTTCTTATTCTTTTTTATATCAACAAGGAAGGAGTGTCGATAAACAGCAGCAGTAAATCCATAGAAACTGTGATGTGAGCGTCATCAGGGTCTTCAAACACAGGATGCCGACATACTTGGTGTGTTGAAGCCATGGTGTATGTAGTAATTAAGCACTTTGCAGGAAACAGTTTTTCACCATTATCTTTGAAGATATAAGTCTGTGTGGTGAAAAATATATCACCGAGTTCCTTGCAGAAAGTTTAACATGTTGATATAGAATCCATGGTTGACTGCATATAATAAGCATATGAATTTGTTTGAAAAAACAGAGAGCAAGTCAGCATGTTTTTTGTTTGTGAATAAAAGCTATTTCCAAAATTCTAATTATTATTTTAATATATGTCTTTTAAGTTATGTAGTCTGCATGGAAGATTACATATATGCCTACATACAATACTTATAGGCCAACCGGGAGCGCCAACGAGTCAGATAAAAATCTTAACTTATAAGCTCTTATAAATCATAATCACTGTGTACCGTTTGTGTGTTGGTGTGCAGACATACATAGAGCTGAGCTGATGAGCACAACAAAGCATTGTGGGCTGTGTTCTACACAAAATTAACATGATCTGTACAACTGCCAATATATGTCTCCATCCGGCATCTTAGAGAATCTTTCAAAATGGGTGCACACGCGAAATGGCCTTGATGAAAGGCAAAAGCTTATAGGCCGATTTCTTTTGAGGGGACAGAATTAAGTCAATTGTCCGCGTATGAACACGTTCAATCTGATATGTCATATCAGAAAAAAAAATGCACTCGTATCTGAGACTAAAACCTTCTCCATATAAAGGGTGATTTTTGTATTGACTGAAATTAGATTCAGGGACTCTATAGACCCACTGGGACGTCTACCGTGCAAAAAAAAAATCTATATTTTCCTAAAATTAGATTCTAGACTCTATATAGAACCACGTGGGACAGTCTACGCGTGCAAGAAATACATTTGTCCTAAAAAATACTAGTAGTGTTTTAATGAAGCTTACGTACACGCATCCACAGATCAGGGCTCATAACAAATACCACCTTACGCACATGTCACCGTACGCGTTTGGTACAATGTATGCTAACTAGATGTATACTTTGAAATCAACAACAATCAACTGAAAGAGCATCCCTCCAAACAAACTCAAATTGCATTGTACGTATTCCTCGCTCATATACGTCTTTTAAATTGCTAATTTTCGTTCTCGGATCTTTGGGATTTATATATATAACCGTTAATTAAACAGTGCAAATGTTACACATTTCCAGCTAACACTACACTCACGCACGTACAATGATTCAGTAATTTCAACATGTTTCCCCTGTGAGATTGCTGTCACTTCAGTGAACAAAATAATAACGCACAAGACCTGTAATGTCGATGACATCTAGGACAGTTAACACTTACGCAAGCTAAGAAGTCAGTAGGGATCCATACATTGACGCTACGGTTTTTCTCCAAGCAATCATATGTTTTAAATCTAATTGTAACATAAGTTGCCGTTGGTTTACCTTGTGCTTTAATATTTATTTGTTTTTGCTAAAATTTTCATTTACTAGAAAACTTAATTCATTGAATAATGCTGTTCCCTCAAAAGAAATCGGCCTATAAACTTTGCCTTCACCAAGTCAGTTTAGAATCTAAGATAGGCTTTCAGTGGAGTCATTGACACTTGTGTAGGTCGCGTTAATTTTGTGTACACCACACAGCCCACAATGCTTTATTGTGCTCATCGCTCAGTTCTGTGTATACCTGCACACCAATACACACACCGGGAAACATTGATTTGATTACAAGTTGAGATTTATATCTGAACCGTTGGCCTAAGTATCGCATACTTAATCTTACGCGCAGACTACATAACTTTAAAACATATTAGAATTAATTGTAATTTTGGAAAATAGCTTTTATACACAAACAAAATCTACAAACTACAAGTAATAGCTTTCAGCTGAACTTAAAAAATTAAAGGGACATTTCGTGATCCCCAACCTGGTCCCGCGACCTGCCTCAAAAGTTGATGTTTTTTACATAAACTGTTGGCCTAAGCATTGTGTGTGTCTAATCTTACTATCTTACGTTGAAATTCGATCTGCTTTCGAAATTTTAATTTGTATTTTATGACCGTAAACGGATAGAAATTGCAACACATGCATGGTCTAAGCACCGTCAAACGAACATTTGCTCATAACATTAAAATGCACCATCAGAATCAACTGAAAACGTTGGGCATAACTAGGACTAAGGATATCTAGTGAATGAAATAAAATTGAAGGCCCTGAGACATACACCATAAATGGTAATTATAACACTAATAGGTCTATTGCACGATAAGAAAATAAGGTTGGGTCTCGTTGCACTCCAGTTACTTTTCAAGGGGTGGTTCAAATCTCTTATGCAGTTCATTCCGTACAAGTCTGCTGAATTCAGGGTGGGTTACTAGTGACCCAGGGTCGCTAATTGTCACAACCCGGAAATTGGTTGCAAAAGAACCGGAGAATAGGTGTCACGAATTGGGGAGTCCTAGTGATGTAGTGACCTACCTCAGGCGCGGATCCAGGGAGGGGCCGGAGGGGGCGCGCGCTTCCCGGTAATTCTGCAAAATCTTGCAAAATCAGCCCATTTTAGACAAGTTTCAGCCCTCAGCCCCCGGTAATTTTGACGTTTTTCAAATCCTGGATCCGCCCCTGTACCTATTGTGTTCTCCATTGTGTAATGAATGCATCACCTATTTCATCGCCAATATTCAGTAGCATCGTCTACAAGATCAGGGTTATTCCGTCTATATTGTCATGGTAGCTAAGGCACTCTCTCATGGGGAACTCACAAGTTTCTTACACCGGCCTTGGTTACGTTTTGAAGCCGTCAGATAGCTACCTACGAAAATAAAGTGTATATCCCTGACGTCGCTTAACTGCATTTAAATGCACTTTTGAAAAAAAATCACGGAGCCGCGGAACCTTACATTTGATTAGGGGGAAATTAACCCTAGATCTATCAAGAAAAATAACGCTACCTCCCTTTTTTGCGGTGACCATCAGATTTTCCTCTTGGGATGTTAGGGATATAAAAATTACTCTCTTCAACATAAGCTTTGCTTTTTTGTGTTTAGAAAGCATCACTCGCTGCAAGCTTCTATGAGTAGTCTAGCAGATTACATGGGTGCCCATCGTTTCCCTTAACACTAAATTCTAACACGATTTTTAGCATCTCTAAGACATCTCCTTAAAGAATTTGATGTTACCAAAATCAAATATTATCCCACCACGGGGTCTGTTTGGCGGCCATCTTGGATGTAAAAAAGGTGAAAAGGTGTTACGTAACAGTTATAACATCGTTATGGTGATTATTGATTTTTCATTGATGATATGAATCAGGTGTATCCAGTATCACACCTGTCAACAATGACAATATTACTTGATAAGTATATTCATATACTGGTGATATCACAAATACACTCTATGTCATGGCCTTTCATTGGTAGTGCATAATTATTCAGCCTAGTTCGCCCCTTTAAATATATCTCTGATTTCAGATCATCATGTAATGGTTATTGTTTTAATGTGATACATGAAATACCATCCATCAGTTCCTGGATATGCCCAATTAGCCAAAATGTAATCACTGAAATGATATGTTTACCTTTGACAGGCAAAAATAGTTGCAGGCTATTGAATGTCATGCTGTATAAATTAAATGACACTCAATTCGACCTTTGCGAGTTAAAAATCGTTTGCGCTTCTAAGTATCGCTTCTGTTTTCTTAGTGTATGTTCCCTGAGGTGATGATATCTTCGTAAAAGCTCTCCATTTTTTAAAGTGTTAATAAAATTAGCTGTAAAACTGACAAGGAAATCAAGCTGTGTAAACAATATGATCTGCCTATTATTAATCATGTTAATTAAAGTACATACTTCTTTAGGCAGCTCAGATAAATTTCGCCTGACATCAATACAATTATTTTTTTTTTTTAGATTTTGACCTGAATATATTGTAGTATATGAATATCAATTAATTCTGGATCAAAAGAAAGGAATTATTATTGCGGTCTAGAAGTGTGCATGTTCTTATTGTGAAAACTGAAATACAAAAGCTTAAACTTCACAGTTTTTCCATGCTTTTGGCACATTTTAGAAATGTTTAACTATTAGTTTGCGTAGCATTGCTATTGATCAAAACGCAAAGTGCTTGTGCAAGGTGGAAGGGGGTTAGACTATGCAGATATTGTAAAACTAGAGCTTAAAGGATCTAGGAACGAGCAAACGATTTGTTAATTCGCTAACATCGAACAAAAAACGCCCAAAAAAATCCAGGGTATTAGTATTTTACTGGCATGAATGTGTTACAATAACCTGAAGTGGTTGGATTTAATTCCTTGTATTGAAGACAAAACGTTAAATTTTCTGACTAATGGACTTTTAATGGGTGCGTATAACAAATTCGACTTTGAGATTAAATTTCCAACTGATAAGTTCCTATCGAATAGGAATAACATGCAACCATTATACCCCTATAAGTTAAACACACTTCTTATTATCATGAATAGATGTATAAAGACTATCTAATTCTTGGAAAAATCAGAACGGTCGTTGGCACGCAGTTACACCGACAAAGCTCGAGCCAGGCAATGTATTAAAGTCTGACTCAGAGATTCAAAATATTATTTTTGGGCAATAATGAAAAATAGTTCAATAGAACTAAATCGTAACCTAAAATGCCACATTCCAAAAATTTGAGATGAATCGGATTTTTCGTTTTGAGCAGTAAACAATTATGTGTAGTATTAAGTCCCATGGATACTGTGTATAACAAAAAATTCCGAATTCGGAATTTTTAAAAACGTTGTGATTTTCTATATGAAGGAATTCGATTAAGCTAGCAATTCCACAGTGATTAGATATATGGACAAGCATTATTGTACATGCAAAAACAAGATTTTTTGGAAATTGAGGGCGCCCTCTCAGGAAACTCGAGTCGGCCTTAATAGGCCATTTCACATTGCCGTCCCTCAGAACTCTAAGAGGGTACGCATCATCTTGAAGAAATTGGCCAGTTATTTGTAACTTGCTAAACAGGGGAAAGATAATACGTGCTGACAGATATGCAAAGTTACAACACGTACGTTCTCACTCTGAACATGCAACCCGTCATTATCAGGCGCACAGTAACCGATTTTGATCAACGGCTGAGTAAATTTAGAAGCCATTATGCTTTCTTCCACACAAAAAAGTTTTTTTGATTGATACGGTTAGTTGCTCTAGTACGTCATGCTATCGGGTAAACGCACGCAGATAATGTGTGACAAAACAAAACGACACGGTCGTTCACTAGAATGTTTACACTTGCGAATACGTAGACCTAATTTTCGAATAAGTATTATAAAATGAAAACAACCTAAAGGTAACGGTAGCGCATGGTGTATAACAAAGGCCTGAATGTGCTTACAATGATGTAATTTAAAGCATTAACCAGGGAATAACTCAACTAGAAAATGGTTTCAAGAATATTTATCATATATTAATCCTTGCCTGTTCACGATGTGTATTAGTTGAGTAACAAATTGATCACTTTTCTGAGACAAAGATTGTTAAATAACACTGAGCCTGATGTGACCGTTTCCAATCATGATGCAGTTTATGGAGATCAGAAGACAAAAACACACATAAAATTGTTTTAATCCTGCATTGTCGATGAAGTCGAACGGGGATCAGTAAAACTTCAAACAAATTTGTATCTCGATCAACGACCACCCGATTTTAAAACAAAACACGTGTGTTTTCTCAGGGTGTATAGTCTTGGTTTAAAATGCTCATTGCATGATGACATTTTTTCCTGATGCGTTAAGCAAGCTGTCATACTGCCCCGTTTTTGAAAAAGTCTGGTTATGATGTAAATATTAAAAAACATACAGGAGCATTTCTAATATTCAAACTCAATGGCAAAGTCATGGAAATGCATTGTTTCGAACAGGTTAAAAGATCATCTTCTGGGGCATGACCTATTTGAACTGTTTCAAAGTGCTTACCGGGAGAGGCACAGCACAAGAGCACCTGGATTAATGGTCAGAGTGATCCCTACTTCGTGAAGTTGATCAAGGCAGGGTTGTTCTTAATGCTATTTAGAATCTTACAGCCGCCTTGATCATCAATCATGACACTTCCATTCGTCGCTCGTGCTCAAACAGTACTTTTGTGTTTCTGGTTCCGCACTTGCGTGGGTAAAATCAGATATTCAGAATCGCAAACAACCGTGTTGCATTGATGGTGCCTTGTCAAGGAAAGCTGGTGCCCGAGATTGCAGACTTCATAGCTTCAAGGTGTATTGAGGGAAATAGGTGACTGAATGAATAAACAAATAAAACTCAACATGGACCAAGTCTGAATTCATTGTTTTGGATCCCCTAACAGCATTCAAACAAAACTCTGTTGCATATTCAAGTCGAAAAAATCGTCAAAAGTCAAACCACCCTCTGTTTTTTTTTTCCCAAACTTGGGAGTTTATATGGACTCTATCTATCGTGAAAGTCATGTGTCTCATTCTGTCGCACATTTCAAATTTCATGTCTCCAAATCGGGAATATGTCTTGCATACAAAGACATTTGGATGACTATTGCCATCATTATACGTTCTCTTGTTCATCAAGACTGGATTACGGAAATTCACTTCTTATTGGTACAACAAACGCTAACTTACAAAGGTTTCAAGTATGAGCATGAGTTAATTGTTATCACGTGTGAGAAGATTTGAATTATTGTTCTCTGAATCTTATCATTTTAAAGATATATTCGACTGCTGTGAAGAAGACTAAGTTGCGCAATAAAGTCACAGGCGTGGATCAAATCGGTTGCTGTCTTTACTCACGCATGGTAATGATGGGTTACATTTAGGTGAAGAGAGAATGGCCAAAAAGTGCCTTAGAAACGGCAGGGAAATGGCAACTTCGTACTACAGCTTAATTTGGATTTTTGAAAGTAGGGGTCCTGACTATTGCAACAGAACATAAAAATGCCCAAAATTCCTGTGGGGCAACAATGCAATGACGTCATCAAAATGGCTGCCCAAAATTGACTGTTTTAGTATTTTCTTTAGGTACCTGCTTCATTCTGTCAGCGTGCTTGACATTTTGGGCCATAACTATGGTCAAATATACATTTTTTCAAACATTTATTTATTTTGAGTTATATCGAGATATTTTAAAAGAGAGGATCAGTTTCAAATATGGTGCCAATATAAAAATGGATGTTTATATAGTGTAATTAGATAAATTATGCAGACAAAATTTACTTTTTAATAATTTCGCATTAATACACTCAATATTTTTTATAAGGGGAATGTCTTTTTTTTTTCGGAATTTTTCCAAACCTTATTATATAGTATTGTAACCAATATCCAACATCAAAAGTAAAATATGTCCATATATTGACAGTCTCAGATTGTAACTAAGATATAAGCCTGTTCACAAATTAGATGTTTTATTCTTTGTATCAAATGGTGAAATGATAGTGTTTATGTATATAAATGCGACAAGAAGAGTAAAAATTAATACACACATGTAAGCATGTGCAAACGCACACACCCGCACGCTGCACATGTACAAGCACAGTATCCAGCAAAGCCAGTTCGCACAATACAGACAAAACAAACATACACAAACATCACAAACACATAATGTTGTAAACAAGATGCCTTTTGTGCAGGGAAGAAGAAATGAACAGAGCGCATAAAGCCGTTAAAAGTGCATAATTAAAGCATATTAAGCACATTTTTTGAAGAGCGCCCCCAATTTCAAAATTTGATATTTTGCAATACAGTGACGTTGGAAATGTCTAGGAAACATCATGCGAAGAGAATGCTAAAAAATGCGTATTTAGCACAAAATAAGCGATTTTTTGGTACATTAAAGTGGTGATCCCCTATGGACTTAACGGGCGAGCTGGAAATGATACGAGGATGTCCGTCAATGATGAAATAGTGCACCTCGAGAAAAAATAACCTCTAAATTGGCTTGATGAACGATTAAAACACACTCATGGATAAGCGTAGAAACGTACATGCCGCTATTTCCCGGCTAGTCACATTGGAAGGCCGTTTCCGCAGCCGTTGTAATTATTATCGGGGATCCCCGATAATAATTATTCTAGTACCAAAATTCTTCGTTTGTGACACAAGAGACATTTCGAGCTTAAACCATTCACAGGTATAGTTTTACTAGCCAGTGACCAATGCAATCGTGTAAAAATCTCCAATTTTATGAAAATTGGGGCGCTCTTCCAAAAAATGTGGCTAATATTGCTTTAAAACAACCATACGATGTGAAAAGTTAGGATATTTTGGCACATTCTGTGTCATTTTTAAAACTGTCTGGATGGGGTAACTGTTTCACAGTTTAAAAGCTTCTGGAAGCCCCCTATGTTGTAAACATTCTGTCATAGAGTATTCGTTAATTATTTCTGCAGTCCCTAATTAATCGCCTTTCCCCATACAAATCCCAGGGAACCTATTGCTGGCATTTTTAAAAAAAAAATTGAAATCCGCTTTCAACATAACAGTTTTTTAAGAAAAAAAGAAGCGCGTACCTGTGTACACATAAGTTGTGCCTAATCTCTCTTTTATTGTAAAGGGTCCAGAAATGAGATGATAAACCTACTCTCAATCATTATGGGACATTCCATTCCATAAACAGGGCCAAAAAAAATAACACAACTACCATGACATCATTAGTGAAACTATTGATTTTCATCTGTCATGAAAAGATTCACACCAGCGATCGTCTGGACGCATAACCCCGCATGCGCCTGCGCGCAAGTGGCTGTAAGCCTGCTAAAACTAAAACGGGGATCCGTCTTCTCTACAGTCCACGTTAAGGGGTATTTAGCGCCGGCTGACTTGTTTTCATTTTGGTAGACTTGTGGCCCATCTTTTTCACATTCATGCGGGGACAATTGAATAATAATTATTAAGACATATCCAGATGTTGAATCTTAAAAAGAGAATTTTTATTAATGGGGAAATACAGCCAATTTTTGGAAAAATAAAGATTTGATGACGTCACGGCATTGATTGGTTTATATTTTGCTTCGGGGGACCCTTCAGGTAAAAATGACGTCGGTTATACTACATTGGAAAAAAAACCACCGATTATCGTCATCGTAACGTCTGGTTTTGGATCAGTATGGAAAAGTAATTTTGTACTGTTTAGACTAATAACGGTGTCCTTTGGGAAAAAATAATAGCACTTTGGGCAGAGGTCATGTACAGACCTTGATTTACATAGTTCGGATTTATATATATCGTCGCCCCCGAAGAGCAAACTGATATACCTGATACCTGACACGTGACCTGGAACCTGACACGTGACAACAACCTATTCATCTCGTTACCCGGGGGGGGGGGGCGGCCAGATAGCGTCGTGTTGCCGTTCCCATAGGGTTAGCACGTAATCACTAAAACTTGACAATTTCTAGAAGTCGAGAATATGTTTGATATCAATATTTTTCCACTCAAGATCCGTTGGAGTTGAAGATCAACTCCAGTCCAGTATTTTGTTTTGGTATGAATAACGGTACAACGGGATCCATTTTGAACGAGGCTCGCTTGACCTCATTTTCAATCGCAGGGTCACCACGATTATAGCTGCGACCATGTACCAGGCCCGGTACCAGGTTGCCCCAGGGTAGCCCATTCACCACCGTGGAATGATTCGTTGACCCGCATGTAGCAAACCTCTCATGTCCGGTCTTTAAAAACGAATTGATGATAGTTTTGCAGCACAATTATGGACCACCGACTAAAGCAAGTAATTTAAACGGTCACGGCTCCGTACGGGAATTTCCACTCGCCACGGCTACTGATCTATTTCAACGTCGCACAGTGACTTTCAATTCCAGTCACTGTTCAGGCCTCGTCCAATGGAATCGTTCGACCAGTTTGGCGCTAATGACTGAAGTTGGCCGCCACCGCCTGTCGTTACCGTTTATAACTACAAAACGGCAAAGCATCAGCATTCTTTATCTCCGTTGTCACATCACAGCGTAATCGATCAAGATGTTAGACGATACCATGCGGTTCTGTATTAAAGTCTACCCCTCCAACAATATGACATGGGCCCCACGTGGTCATTTGTGGGCTACTTCCTGGGCCTCTCATTGGCTTCCCACCTGGGCCCCACTGTTTTTTGGTCGTCGGATCAAATGGGTCCTAGTGGGCATTGGATGCATGTTAACGGCTAATATAATGCTTTAATTAAAGACACAAAAACAAGTTTCTAAGTACGGTTGAATATTGTTTTAATTCCACTATTCAGTATGCATCACTTGCAATCTTACTACATGGTTACAAATATGCATTGCTTACCCGTGTTTGATTCGAACCCGGGACCTCATGATCTTAAGTCGTGCTCGATCCAGCGACACTTGTACTTACTGACAATTTGGCATAAATTCAAGATTATTTTAAAGGATTGTTGAAGTTAAAATGATTAACTTGTATGTTATGGCCTTCATGTCGACAGGGATGAGTTTGGTCGACCTATTAAATAAAGTTGATAATTATTTGATACAAA
>JAMKCH010039315.1:0-13920 GCA_023653785.1 Ophioderma brevispina | reverse complement strand
CGCTATTCATGCGTGAGGGGTAAACATTTTATGAGTTCGAGCTAGAGCGGTAGAGTTAGAGTTGCTTTTAGAGTTCAAGTTGGAGTTAGTGTTAGAGTGACTTTTAGAGTTCGAGTTTGAATTTAGGTTGAGTTTCCATTTTCGAGTTTCGTGTTAGTGTTAGAGTTGCAAAATTAAGTTTGAGTCGAGGTGAAATAAATAGGTTAGGATTAGTGTTAGGTTTAGGGTTAGTGTCAGATTTAGGGTAAGAGTTAGGGTTAGAGTTTAGGGTTATGGCTTAGTGTAAGGTTAATCAATCACAAATAATGTTTTCTAACATCAGAAAACTCTAAAAGCAACTCGAACTCTAAAATGCAACTCTAACTCTAACTCAAACTCTAAAAAGGAACACGAACTCTAAAATGCAACTAGAACTCTAAAAGCAACTCGAACTCTAAAATGCAACTCGAACTCTAAAATGCAACTCGAACTCTAAAATGCAACTCGAACTCTAAAATGCAACTCGAACTCTAAAAGCAACTCTAACTCGAACTCTACAACTCGAACTCGAATTCATAAAACACGTAACCCTCATGCGAGGATGGACTCAACCTTAAAAGCAATTCTGACCAAAATGCCTGTTCCCCACCGTACCCGCGTTGCTAAAAATAGCTGTACAATTTGAAATGAAATGTTGATGTTACTAAACCTTCATATATAGTATAACTTTGATCCAGAATCCCCATGATCTTTGAAGGAATCTGTTAAAACAGCAAACAAACGACTGCCAACGAACAAGCAAGCAAGCAAGCAAGCAAACAAGCAAACAAACAAACAAACAAACAAACAAACAAACAAACAAACAAACAAACGTATGCATGGAAAGATGTCTTTGTGAGAGAAAAACAGTGTAGAAGTAATTATAGTCCGGCGTACTCACAGTACGGCTACAACGGTAAGGAATAGGGCACTCAATTCAGTTGACTCTTCACGCAACATTAAGTTTCACGCTTTATTCCGTTATCGTCTATGTTGTCCGGACTATGGTTCCCGCCGGACTATAGTTGCTTTCACACCGGCTTGATACGGGACGTGTTTGTCTCAGACGAGAAGCTTTTTTGCATAATTATAGAAAAAGGGGTTTTCATATTTTCACATTTTAAATTACAAACAAAAAGCATTTTAATAGTTTCTTGACAACTTCCAATCCATGTTTTTAAAAAGAAGAATGATGAACTAAAATGATCTTTGCCGTGTTTATCGTCTTATCCAAGTTTTCGGAGTTTTGTTTCAGGAGGGGTTATGGTGGACGTGGGAGAGTTGTGGTTCTGATGTCGGCCTACGAGAGGTCAAATAAAACAATCATTGGTCAAAAATGTCTTCTGTGACACACTCTATATAATGACGTAAAGACAATTAGTGTGGTTTGTGTGTATTCCGCGTAGGATTTTTCAATGCTAAAAATTGATTTTTGTTGCTCTTGGGTTTTAATAGGGCATAAACTGTCAGAAAATGATGGGGTGCAAATTTTCAGACTGATGCCCCCCTTCTTCAAGGGGGGAATAGTACAGTGAAAAATTAACTCGAACAAATGGTTGTGTTAATGTAAACTAACGTGTTCGTCTCCTCATAAGGATTAGAAAAAGTATATTTGCCTGGTTTCCAACCTTTAAGTTAAAGCGGTATAACCCCATACCTGTTTCGAGGTCACCCTGGGGTAAATGCTCCGATGTTGTTGAACGTGGGGTCAAATGATTCCTTGTGTCATGAAGAGAAATTACATTTTAACTGATTTGGTGATATCACCATTGCGACATCTATGGAAAGTTTTGGTGAAGTCCATAACCATGTAGACCCTGGGCTACATTTTGCTATGTAAATTAGCCAACCAATGTCACGCACTGTAAAATAATCAATTTTGGATCCTGTGAGACAATACAACAACTTATCACCAGCTTCAACAAAATCTAAGCAAATTGTGGGGTAAATCCCCCATATGACCTTGAACCTATATGGGGCTATATAAGCACTTTAACCTAGGCAAATTTATACTTTTTCTAATCCTTGTAAGGAGACGAACATTTTGTACTTAAAATACAAGTTGACTCGATTTTAAGTTAAATTTTTCCACTGTAGTAACATTTCCCCCCTTGAAGAAGAGGGTAGTCAGTCCGAAAATTTTGCACCCCACATTTTCTGACAGTCTGGTTCCTATATTGATGAAAAACAGCACGAAATCAGTTTAAGCCACAAAAATCCTACGGGAAAAACGGTTTCATTGACATACCAAACCTAGAGGGTTGTCATCCCGTCAGTGAAATTTTTGAGTAAAAATCTGCCCATACCTGTTTACCATGATAAGACTTGCAACTTTAATTTTTTATTTTGTAGATGTAAAGGAGAAAATTATCTTCCAAGTTCCTTGAGGGATATTCAATTTAGCATTTCGATTTATGACCCAGGACCATAAGGCGGGCCTCACACATCGGGGATTTTTTGGAAGGAAATTGCGTTGTGGAAAATACATTTAGAAATTAGGCAAATATACACTTTGTTCATTGCAGTACGTTATATAAATGCTTATGCTATGTTATGTTTTATTTTTGTTTTAATGTTAGGGGGGGGGGGGGGGGGGGGGGGGGGGGGGGGGGGGGGGGGGGGGGGGGGGGGGGGGGTTGTTCTGTTCTTTCCCGTTGTTTTATGGGAGATTCGCGTGTACCCCACTGGTTTGGAAAAAAAACCAATTGTTTGAATTGTCCTCTCGACCGAACCGTTTCCCTAATTTTGAAAATCAGAAAAGTTTGTTTTTTCCTTTTACTGTGTCAAAAGAATACGACCCTGTTTTGAAAAAATTCCTTCCTAAAAAGTTTTTTTTTTTAATGTTAACTTTCTGAAATGTAAAAAAGATGATGTTTAAACAGTTTTCTTAGCATGTTAGATGGGTTTCATAATGTACAAAAATGCATTTTTTAGTAAGAGTCAACTTGATTGTTATTTTTTGATTAACTTATTAATACAAACAACATGTTTCAATACAGTTTGCTATTGACATTAAAAAACAAGTTTTTTTCCGACCGACCTACCCAACTGCTAAAAAAGTCACTATGGACACTCAACAATTCTTTTTTGGCCTTAGGGAGAGCTGCGTGGCCCACTTGTTAGGGTATTAGCTTTTGTGCTAGAGGTCCCTGGTTCACCTCCCGGCGAGACCACTTGCAGGGGGGGGGGAAAAAAATTTTTTTTAACTTGTACTAAATTCATGGATTAATCCTGTTACAAGAGCTATTGATTGAAATTGGAAGTCGCTCTCCCCATGGTTCAGTTGGACTTTGGGAAAATAAACAATGATAACCAAGAGCCGTCCTTCGTAGGGACGTTAATATCCGTCGGTGCCATGTAAGAGAAGTCATACCTGTGCCTGCCCATCACATCAGTGTCAAAAGAGTATAGGGTGATTACCCCCTGGCTGTCCCAAGTCTCCCGGTAAAATGGACCCCCATGGAAATAAGCTGCCTGTAGAGGCTTTCTGGAGGCTTCCAGGAACAAATAAATCAACATAAACCTAATAAATCAAAATGTTATGTCTTATGGTTGTTATGTTATGTCACATAAGTGAATTATATGTGTATGTTATGTTATTCACTTATGTTTGTTATGTCAACTTATGTGGTTAGGTCACTTATGTGGTGTTATGGTCGCTTTTTGTTATGTTATGTCACATTATATGTGTATGTTTTTTATGTTTTGTTATTTAGGTTATGTCACTTATGTTTTGATGTTAGGTCACTGAATGTTGTTATTGTAATGTCACTTATGTTAATGTTTTTGTTATTATACTTATGTTAGGTCCTTATCTGTTATGTTATGCTTAGTTATGTTTGTCACTTATTTAATGTTTATGGTATGTTTTGTGTGTTACTTATTTTATGTTATGTTCATGTATGTTATATTATGTGTATGTTATGTTTTGTTATTTCACTTAGTTAATGTTATGTCATTTATGTTATGTTAGTTTTATGTTATTTTTGTTAATTCACTTAATAGTTAATGGTCATGTATGTTATGTATTTTATGCTATGTTTTGTTATGTCAACTTATGTTAGTTATGTTATGTCACTATATGCTATGTCACTTTGTTATGTCACTTATGTTATTTTTGTTATGGCCTTAGTTGTTCTGTCACTTATGTTTTATGTCATATGTTTTTGTTATGTTTATGTTGTACCCTTATGGTATGTATGTCACTTATCATTATCACATGTATATGTTTATGTTTGTTTGTCACTTATGTATGTGATTTTTTTTGTTTTTTTTTTTTTTGGTCACGTAGGTTCTTTATTGGTATTTACTAGGTTATGTCATTTATGTTATGTGATGTTTTGTCGAGCACCTTATGTTGTGTTAGTCACTATGGTATGTTATGTCATTTATGTTATGTCACGTATGTTATGTAACTTATGTTATGTTAGGTTATGTAGCTTTGTTATGTCAATTGTTAGGTCAGTTATGTTATGTATGTCACTTATGTTATGTTATGGTTTGTTATGTCAACTTAATGTTTTGTTATGTCACTTTAGTTGTGTATGTCAGTTATGTGTGTTATGTCCTATGTTATGCTATGTTTAGTTATGTCATATGTTATGTTATGATTGTATGTTTATGTTGTGTCACATTGTTATGCATGTCACTTATCAAATATGTCACGTTATGTCTATTTCACTTATGTTTTGTTATGTCACTATGTTATGTCACTTATTTATGTTCTTATGTTTTATTATGTTATACTTATGTTATGGTTATGTTATGTTTTGTTATGTCACTTATGTTTGGTATGTTACCATAGTTATGTTTTATGGTATGTTATGTTTCGGTCGGATTTGTTATTTGTCAAATTATGTTATGTTATTTTATGTTATGTTATGTTATTCTTGATGCCTTATGGTCTCTAAAATTAAATTCGACAATTTCTATGTCGGTCTATGTGCAATTATATTCTAATCCTTGACCGACCATGACAAGTTGCCCATAGGATAAAGGTGATAGGTGGTGGTGGTGGTAGTTTTTGCTGGAACACACTAAATGAGTCGAAATGCAAAATGCAAGCAGCTACTTGAAAAAAAAAAATGTTGGAACACTTGTCGGATTTTAGGGGAAGAATTTAACCCTCTCCCCCAAGAAATGTTGATATCAATTTCATGTTGTCAGCAGCTTCGACAGGTCCCCAACAATTGATGGATGGGCGTGGAGATTATTGGTTAAAGGGGAAGTCGGTCCCTGCTTTCTATTGAACGAGTGCGTACCCATTTGCGATCTCATTTGAGAAACAGGAGCCATGATGAGGATGGTGTCTATAGGCCTATTGGCATCAAGGAGACAACACCCAGGGCAGCAGGACAGACACCCATGCAAAAAGAGTGCATTTCACTCTTTGAGTGACTCCAGGGTTCACTCCGAAAAAGTGAAATTTCACATCTTTTGAAGACGTGTTAAATTACTCTGATAATTCCCCCAAATGATAAAATGACATATTTTGTGAAGTATCAAGAGTAAATTCACCCCAAAAATATTTTTAGGATGTGCTGAAATTGCCATTCGGAGTGAACCCAGTAGTTCTCTAAAAGAGTGATTTCACTTCTTTTGCATTGAGAGAGTACAGACCCCAGACACACACCATGAACAGAGAAGAAAAGGACGACAGAATATATATTGAAACAGTGTAAAAATAGGAAATGTTTGGCTAAAACGTTGTCTGGTACGAGGCCTATTTAAGACATGTATTGGCAATAACATGTCTTCAAAAGTGAAAACCCAAATGACATTAGAGACAGTCCTTCATGAAGGCGTCTTTTAAAACTGGCCTAAAATGAAATGGCTAAATGTTTGAGTGGGCTTGCATTGAGACGTATAAACATTGAGACATGTCTTGAATCGAAGCGTGACATGGGTCTAAATATCGAAGCTGTCTTCAAAATGCTTTCGCGGGACAGTGTGTCTATAGGGCCAAGAAGCCATTCACAATGGAATTTTACGACAGACACTAGTAGCCAAATAGAGAAAAGGTTGATGACAGGTGGGAGACAAAAAAAACATAAAATGAGAAAGAATTCAAAGAACGATAAAGAGATCGAGAATGAGTGAGAAGAGAAGCAAAAGAGGGAAAGTCCGAAGAAAGATCAAAAGAATATTGGTATATCGAGAATGGGGAGAAACAGACTTGATAAGAGAGACAAATGTCAAGGAAGTAAAAAACAACGGACAGAATACAATTTCAACAACTCAAAAATTCACAATCGTATACCATCTAACAATTACTAGAACGCGAAAACCACATCATATAGCGAAACCCCAATCACTTGGCGGAAAGATTAAATTAATTACAAATCCTAATATCCACTTCCATTTTATGACAGACGTCATATTTCATGATTTTGGGAGGTGTTTTCTTATCGTTGCCCTGCTCACATTTCCTTTGACCGGAAAAGCATACCTTCAATTTATATTGGTTGGTATTTGGCATATAGAAATCGATGGATCAGGAACCTAAATATTACCGTATGCCCAGATTGGTTCCTGGAAAAGTGCCATGCGGAAACGATTTTTTTGTAAACAAAATTTCATGATTATTAGGACATGACATGTAGGTCATATCGAATTGTTCCCGCTTAAAATATTGGATGCCAAGCCAATAGAAACTACTACCACCATATCACAAAATGTTACCAAAAGATAACCTTTGATTTCATATACATTTAAGGATAGGTTTTCCAAATAAGAAGAAAGTAAAGAAAATAAATATGGAAAAGGAGTAAAATAGCAGGTTTTTCTGTTTAATATAATCTGAAGACGTCAACATGTGGTCCCACGCTAATTACTTTTGGTGGCACAAACAAAACAAAAACAAAAACGCCACCATCGCCACCTCAATGGGACCTTTAAGGAAAAGGTGATGATGACGATGACAATACGACGACAATAACGACGACGATGCCGAGACTGTGCTGCTGCTGCTTCGCCTGATGTATGATTGTGGTGTTGATGATGATGATCTATAAAGGTTCAGGTCATTCTGGGGTTTACAACTTCCCATAATGCCTTATGTTCAATATGTCTCGGTTGTTTTAATTTAAGGGCAAAATGTAACAGTTATGGTTTACGTTGTCACCTGGTCACTAAAACTTGAAATCAAAATTGTTTAAGCTGTCACCGAACATGCCCAAAGAGTTAAAATCTTTCCTGTTCAATCTGGCCATAAGCAATAATTGACACTAAGTTTCAACAAATTAGCGTTGGATAATTTACTTACCGCCACGATAACTTGAACCTTATCAGGCCTGTAGTCGTGTCACTAAAGATCGAACCTAGACAATTTAAAAAAATCCTTTTAAGAGACAAATATCCGTTAATTGGTGGACATTAAACACAATTTGACTTTATTCAAATTTACCCTCCCTGTACTAAAACCCTGATTTTACAATGTGCCCCACATTTCCAGAGTTGGACCCAAAATGCCGATTCTGCACCTTCAATTATTTAAACATATGGAAAAACAAACATCTTCCAACCTTCTTCCCCAAACATCGATAGGATCCTCATTTATATGACTACTGTAATGATGTGAAGGCTCATAGGTTTTCATATAATGCACTCCCACTTCATTTCGAAATAGACTAAGAAACTGTCCTCCGCTCTATACAGAACATTTTAAAATGGCACACATATACAGAAAGTTTTGTTTTAGAAGGTTTAGAGCCTTAGTTCAAGAACCCTGCCATTCAGTTAAGTTTGATCAAATAATTTCCTAAAGCTTGACTGGTAGTCGCAGATGAAGAGTTACGAATTTTATATTAATTATTTTGCAAATGCACGTTTGATCCTATGATATTGTTATTTCGATATGCCTTAAGCATTATGTTAAATTGTATATTTGTGTATTTAGTATTTTGTAATCTTGCATTTGAGACATTCTTCTTGTGTGTTTGTGTGTGTGTGCTTTGTGTGGGGATGGGTATTTGTTTTTATTTAAGTTTTTAACGTGTTTTTGCTCGTTGTTTTTATAAGTTGGTCAACGCTTTTTCAGTTTTGCTTTTGTTGTATCTCCGCCATCATTGTTGTATTCTGATATTGATTTCTATTTTGTATTGGTAATTTTGATGGAATAATAAATGTATGATTGATATACGATACCCTAGACGATTCTTTTGAGAATCTTTTATTTACCGAACATTACAACAGTTCTGTAAAACCTGCAATAGTTTCTTAAAAGAACAAAAAAAATCTTGGACTCAGAGTTCCTTTTCGAAACCTTTTTGAGTTTAGGATTAGAGTAATGTTTATAAGTCGAACCTTTATTTTTAAAAGCGAAACTTGTTTAATTTACTTTTGTAAAGCTTTTCATTTAATTATTTATGTTGAAAACAAGTGGCCTCTTTTTCCTAGTAAGTGACCTGGATTTTATCTGCTATATAACGATGCCAATTTGTATTGCGGAAAGTATACACAAGAATAGTCTTTTAAAAGACAACAAGATGTGTAGTACTTAATATTTTAGTGTAATACTTGAGATCGTAGGAAACCCTCTCGTATTAGAGAGATTGTATTTCAGTCATCAACCTACTCATGCATCAACCCTTTAATTTTGAAACACCACTGGTTTGGAACGCCAGCCTTAATACAGCCATATCCATTTCATAGGTGAGTGCCCTCCTGTTATGCTTGTTCAGCATGTGAAATTTTTGGGTAGTTATTTTAATCATCAAATATTCTAAATATTTTAACCACAGGTCCTTGCCAGAGATTACAAATGAAACTTACAGGAACAGTTGTAAACAACACTTGTCCACTATGAGCAATTAAGTAATCAACTCCTATGTTCACTAGCTTTATCACGATTGTATTTAGAAACACCCCCCCTGAGTTTTGGTGTATAATATATGATCCTAGAATACACAAGCTCATACACAAAATGCATGTACAACGTACAACCCACGAACTGTGTGGCCCTTGGTTGAGGAGCATTTATGTGTGTGTTATCGGGCATTGTACACTGTTAATGGTACTCTCAGACCGTAGGTCAGATCATCCATTATTGTCAGGAACTGAGAGTTATCCACTGTGATGGGTGGGCTGTCATCCAAATCAAAAGTTTTGTTTCTAGCTTCTTAGGAAATGTAAATGAGGCATATACATGTCCTTAATTCTTAGAATAATTGGAACCAGAGGTACTTTGTACTGCTACATGAGACAACCACCCCACTCTGTGCATGACTGGATATTCTGCCAATCTTTTCTTGCTGCACATATGATATAATTTGCAATGTTGTGGCTTTTATGTACTCCGATTTTATATCTTCGATGGAAAAAAAAAATAAAAGCTCCCTCCCTCCCGTCCACCCCCCGCCCCCCCCCCCCCCCCCCCCCCCCCACCCCCCCCCCCCCCCCCCCCCCCCCCCCCCCCCCCCCCCCCCCCCCAACCCCCCCCCCCCCCCCCCCCCCCCCCCCCCCCCCCCCCCCCCCCCCCCCCCCCCCCCCCCCCCCCCCCCCCCCCCCCCCCCTCACTTTTCCCAAACTTTGGACGTGAGACTAATTTTAATTCGCGGCTAAGTGAACCGCACCTTCAAGAATTACCCCGTTTGACGTCATTAAAATTTCGATAAGAACCGCGATAATTTGTTTTGTAAACACTATTGAGGTTGGTGGCTCGCGAAAGAACACACTTTTTTTTTGACCATTTCTTCTTTCGAACTTTAGAGTTTGCCCACGCTTAACATGTTCAAATGTATTCCATGGGAACGATACGATAATCATAATTTACATAAATCCTTATTTGTTTTAGTAACCTTTGACGCATGTGTAGTTGTCGGAAGAACAGTCGATGGGAACGTGTTATATAAACTATCAACTTAAATAATTACCTTAAACATATGAACGTTTAACAATCCTCACAAAGTTAACTCTAAGCAGGCTCTATAATTTTTCCAAAAATTAAATTATGGGAATTCTTAAATCTAGATTTTCTATTCTACGAATAAAGCTGTTGCATTCGATATTTGATTATCATGCAGTATCTTCATTATAAACATATCACTGGAAATATTGGATGCATTTTAAATTCACACCGGTTATTCGAAAAGGACCACACTATGGGTTTTAATCTTAAACACTCTTGATGTGGTTTAACACCTATATCGGATCCTGACCCTTTGATCCTGATATAACATTACATACAGCATAATAAGTAAACCTCCTGCGAGTGGACATCCTGGGGTGCCTATGCCTCTATTTATAATAACACAACTATCTATTCATAGTAATTGTAGTCTACTCTGAAACGGCGTATATACCGAATGGCAACGACCCTGAGAAGCAAAATCCCTGCTCCAACGAGCGCGGGAAAATTAGTTTATGCAAAGTATCATTTTGGCCCACGGTTGGTCGAAATCCCCAAAAATAGTGCAACTGTTGAAACCATTTCTTCTCGATATCATGGCTATAGGCCTATATATAGCCTTAGACAGCAACTCCTGCTACTCGATTTTCGAACCAGGAAGTGCAACTTCCCTTTACTTAACCCCCTTACACACCCTATCCCCGGGCGGAACGCCACGATCTGAAGTGATCTTTGAGACCCGAAAGGTTCTATAAACCTTCATTTTTTATGAACTTCTGGCCCACCTTCACCCGGACACTACAGGTGATTGTTGATCTTTAAAAATGGCTGCTAATCCAAAACATTAACAATCATCATTTTTTCCGACAGATAACATTTCTACAGCGATAATGTTAGTGGGTGATTTAGTCTCAGGGAAGTGGTGAGTAGTAAAAAGTAAACGTCCTGATTAGTGGACACCATGCCTTATGCCTATAATCAAAGACAATAATATTCGTTCATTGTGTCTATGAATTGTGACGTTGATACCCCGGCCTTGATCACTTGTACGTCATGTTATTGTTTGGCCATTGATCAGTTTAATGGTAATCATTTCAAGCATATCGATACCCGATTTCTTGCCGTTTGTTGATAACATTGATGTTTATATAGAAGCTTGGTGAAACGAATGCGGTGCTGAGTCATGTTGGACATGTTGGAAAACCATGACCAAAACATGCATGTCTCTCCTGCTGATAGACCCCGACCTCTACACACTTACGACCTTTAGAAAGCGTGCTTAGGCATATGCGGTGATGGAGTGAGCGCGCCCATGCATGCCCAGCTGCTGTTCCATGAATGTGACCGATATCGATCGAGTTGGATTTGAATTCATGCGGTCCCATTTCCGAACACACTGGGCAGGGAGCGCTCACTCATCACCGCATCTGTATCTCCATAAGCGGTTTTCTAAAGGTCGTAATGGATACGGGTCTGAGTCGCCGATTGAAAAACAGGAAGTTGCTTTCTGCCCTTCTCAATGTAGCGGGACATGCATACACCTCTGGTGCACCATATTCCACACAGATGTTCTATTGTTATACACATTCCTTTAACTTGGACAATATGTGAATCCATTTTTTAGAAAGGGCAAAATGCAACTTCCTGTTGCTTCAATCGGCGACTATTCAACGGCGTGGCAGCCCTCTAGCCTGTGTGAGGTCATGTATATACCTTATTCATAGCCAGCCATTGGGTGGACAAGCATAGACTCATTCCAGTACACAACTTCACCTTTCAATAGTGTTCGCCTGTGCAATCGCTAACATGGATGATTGACAGCTTAATGCATTGTATCCTGGAATGTATGCATCTTGTCCACCAACTGTCTGGTGGCTGACGTCATATTAATACGGTCTATAGACCCTAGGCAACTAGACAGCCATACTGTATGGCAATAATAGCCACATTATCTACAATACATCCCCCGGTTATTGAATTCCAGAGATTGCGCAAGTTGTACCGGTGATCTATTATAGTCTGAGATTTCCACCGTAGGGTAATAGAAATTTTGATGTTAATCGCCAAGTGTGACGTCGTATTGCCTAGGAGTCTATACACATATTCGACTTCATACATGTCCAGGTTATACCTTTGGAAAACAAACGCAAGTTTTCTACCCTTAAATAATTAATATGCAACATCAGAAGCCTAAGTACCTCTTTTTGAATAGCCTATATAGAGGTACCACAAATTCCATGGAAACACCATCAGGCGAGTGCCCCAGGGGGGTTGGCTTGGGGGCTCAGCCCTCGGTGTTTTGGGAAAAACGTGAAAAATTGGGCACATTTTAGCCGCCCCCTTTTTTTCCATCCCCCGGGTTGATGGTTTCTGGGCCGCCCTCTTACCACGGTATATGTTGGTGCATTCCCCACCCCAGAATGTAATCCGATTGCCAACAAAATAAGTTGTCAAATTTTTGACACATTTGTATCAAATTGAATCCAAATGTGACCATTTTGATACCAAATAGTTTTAAAATTGACATATGCGGGTTAACCGCTGACAATTTCCGTATAAAAATGACTATTTTTTTTAGTGTTATTGATACATATCAATTTTTGTTTCACTAAAGCTATAAGAAACAGGTTGTATATGCTATAATGTTAATATTTACATTTTTCAACAATACATACCCTAATAATTCTGTAATTTGGATTTCCTTTTTTTACTTGCTTAGGTTGTTTTTATTTTTAACCATTTGGTGTTAAACATTATACGGCATTTCTCTGTGGTAAATGATGAATTTAAATTATATTTGTAAAGAGATTAATTTGACCTGTCTGACCATGGCCAAATCAAAAGATCTCATTTTAGTTTCATGTATTTTGGAATGTTAAAAATCCATATCTTTATCTGTATGCTTGATTACAAAAAGTAAAACATTTTCTTTATAGATTTCGATGTTCTCGAAATTATTCGCCAATATTTCAATTTCTATTTGCGACTTGGCTCGATGTATCAAATTGATCTTCAAAGGGCTTAAACATGATTCGAAGAGAAAATTTAGCATATTTCCCTCGTGTGCTCAAATATATATAAATATGGCTTATCTAATTTCTTATCAAATTATTGTTATCATGATATTGACCGGAGTAGTTGCCCAATACCAACAGTTATCTCTAAATTAGACATTTTAACTGTTTAAACTTTTGGACACACGGTTACAGCTTCTGTTAATAGAAGGTTATCCAAGGGGCAATGAAACCTCAATATACAGTGTGGTCCCAAAAAAAGTTTAAAAATCCAAAATCCAACAAAATGTAAACATTCAAAAATATTATTTAATACACAATAATCTAACAGCAACTCGGCGTAAGTTCAAGGTGCACTGGCAAAAACAGTGTTTAGAATTAAACACTTTTCTAACACTATTTGCAGCCACGTTGTTTATTAAACATTTTGAAATATCTGTTTAATATCTAACACCTTATATCTAAACAAGTTTAAGATCTAAAATCTTTAGGGATTTGACATTAGGTGTTATACATTTTATGCCAAGTGTTTAGGAATTCAACATGTCACAACTCTCTACACTATTTGCACCACGTTTCTAAACACTGTTTTTGCAGTGTGTGGTTATCCTATCATGGTCCCTATTTTTTCATGATTTCTCTCTTACATGAATCATCATCACCAAAATATCTGATTACAAATTTTTAGTTTAAATCAGTCCCTGAACTATAATACTTCCACCTAACATAATCGTGAAAATTTACTTGTTGTGTTATCGCAATTTGTCTAGTAACCCCGTTTTTTTTATATTTGTTTATCCAATTTTTAGAAATGCAATGCTATTTTTAAATTATATCATTACAGAACAAACACTTGCAGTTTCATTAATAATTTTGAAAATAGAGTAAAGTCTTAATTACCTTTTTGAGATATAAATTTTTTAAATTGTGAAAAATAAATATCATGCTTGAGGAATCATAGAGCATTCACCATGAACATTTCGTCACGAGGCGACATTTTCGACCATAACTTTTTAACGGAATCTCCGAGTTTTATCAAAC
>JAMKCH010039314.1:0-55048 GCA_023653785.1 Ophioderma brevispina | reverse complement strand
ACCTCCATTCTTGTGCACTGGATACTGTTCCTTGAGTATATTTGCATACGTGGATACTGGGTATAATATTGTTGTAGTTGTGGCTCTTGTTGTTGTGCTTGCTGGAACATGTTGTGGCACTAACTGTGGTACCTGTAATGGCACTTGTTGCTGGGAATGCAACACTTGTTTTGCAAGCACACCCCTGAAATGGCACCTGTTGTGGCACTTGTTGTTGAGGTGGATGCAATGCTTGTTGCTCTGGTTGTAACACCTGTAGTGGCATCTGTACTGATTAGGTGCAACCCTTGTTGCACTGGTTGTCGGCAACCACTTGTGGCAACTTGTTGCCGAGGTGGAGACAACTCTTGTTGCCGGTTTGGCACTTGTTGCTGGGTGGATGCAGATGCTAGTTGATCCCCCCCCTGTGGCTGTGGCACCGTAGGGCACTTGTTGCTGAGGTTGCTTCAACCCTGTTGCACTGGTTGTGGCCTACCTTGTTGCACTTTGTTGCGAGGTGGATGCAACTCTTGTTGTTGCACTGGTGCGGCAACCACTTGTGGCCCTGGTGTGTGGGTGCCTGTTTGTGGCACTTGTAGCTGAGGTTGATGCAATGCTTGTTGCCTGGTTGCGGCACCACTTGTGGCACCTGTTGTGGCATTGGTAGCTGAGGGTGATGCACTCTTGTTGTTTGCACTTGTTTTTTGGCACTTGTTCTGAGGTAGACTGCAACCTTTGTTGCCACCGGTTTTGGCACTTTTTGCTGAGGTAGATTGCAACCTTGTTGCACTGGTTTTGGCACTTGTTGCTGAGGTAAGATGCCAACCGTGTTGCACTGTTGCAGCACCACTGTGGCACTTGTAGCTGAGGTGATGCAACTCTGGTTGCCTGGTTTTTTGGCACTTGTTGCTTGAGGTGGATGCATGTTCTTTGCTCTGGCTGTGGCACCTGTAGTTGCACTTGTTGCCGAGGTGGATGCAACCCTGTTTGCACTGGTTGGCGGCACCACTTGGTGGCAAACCATTTGTGGCACTTGTTGCCGAGGCGGATGCAACTCTTGTTGCACTTGTTCTGCACCACTTGGTGGCACCCTTGTTGTGGCATTTGTACTGAGGTGATCAACGCTTGTTTGCTCTGGTTGCTGGCACCACATGTGGCACATGTTGGGGCACTTTTGCTGAGGTATATGCAACCCTTGTTGCACTGGTTGCGGCACCACTTGTTGCACCTGTTTTTGTGGCATTTGTTGCGATGTGATGCACCTTTCTTTTTCCGGTTGAAGCACTTGTTGCTGTTTGGATTCAGTGACACTTGTTATCTTTGGCTGGCTGTGTCCATTTTGTTTCGGCATTTGTTGCTAGCTCATGGTTAGATACTCCTTGTTGCCTCGTTGCTGCATCCTACCTGTGACATCGGTTGTTGCTCTTCTGAGTGCGGCACCTCTGTTGCATTGTTGCATGTACTTGTGGACGGTCTTCATCACCCAGTTTCTTAACCCTTTTTGTCTTGAACTCTTGTTTAAACTATCAGCAGAATTCTCTTTCTGTGGAGTCTGTGTCAGCATTATCAAATCAATCGTTTCTTTCTAGCACGAGCCATACCCAATTGCATTGCCACTTCCCAAACCTCGCATTTGCCATTTCAACTCCTCTAGTTTCCTTTTTTCTTTGCAACTGTTCTTCTTGACCTCTTTGAATAATAAAAATTCCTGCCTTTCTAGATCTTTGTTTTTTTCTCAGGGCTTCGGCCTGGTAAGTCAATTCAGCCTTTTGAGCTGCTGCTTCGAGTTTCAAGCTCTTACAGAGATGGAACTCATGGTGCACTACCTGCTAACAATTTAGAGTCATTTATTATCCTTTTCTTTCCAAGGTGTCATGATGAAATACTGTTGAGAAGCCATGTGTGGATTTATTCATGCAGTCTTGCTGATATCTATATAACATTATATTCTTCTGATGCAATCAAGACTTAAAGGATCGCGAACGGCCCCCACCTGGTTCATAGATTTGTAGCGCCCTCAACGATCGTTGAAGTCTAGATGGAAACTTTGTAACGTGCACTTGATGCACGAACCTCATACTTACTCCCCTCATTCATCCTAGATGCCAAATAAACTCAATAACCTTAATAACACTATCTGGTAACAGTTATGACTTTTTGACTATTAGAAGCTCTAGAATAAAAAGTACTTCCTACGACTTTCTTTAGAGCGAAATAACTTTCGACACAGTTTTTCGTGTGGCCAACAACACGTCGAATCACCATGGCCATTTGGAGTTCCTTTTCACACCTTCTACTACATATTACCACAGATACCATGATAGAATAAATCTTTGATATTATGCCAGTAACGCAAGTCTAACACTTCCTCTCTGTGCTCAAGTGATCGAAATCTCGATTCAATACATGTGGCCGGTATTATAAAATTCTGCCTTTGTGTACATTGGAGTGTAATAACATAGATATTCTTTCTGAAGAGTTCTCAGGTGCAAATTATCTTAAAAACTTTCGGTGATTCATCGACGCGATAAAAACGTGTGGCACTACCAACTTCGCCATCTTGTTTCAGTCCTTCACAGCAAAAGTAACGGTATGAGCAATGAAAATGACAACTCCCTTATAAAGGACGACCTGAACCAAACCGAGAGGAGAATCGGCATTGAAGCAACAGTATCAACAAAGGGCACTTCACCATTTTAGTATTTTACCCTATAACTCAAAACCATTGTCATAGGTTTGGTACAACTATCATTTTTGGAATCCTTATGATAGATGGACATTTATGGCATGCATTTGAACATGATGGAGCATTATTTAAAGTTTGACCTCTGTTTTAACTTAAAATTGGCCCCTATTGAAAAAGTATATGCCAAAATTTGAGAGTACTAACTACCTAGCATTGAAAAGAGGGTCCTACTAACTAACAAAGGATGTTAAATCTTTTTCTGTAGTCCAGGGGTACATGGACTCCTTAGGCCCCTATGATATTCCTGCTCGCTGCTCTCATCAATAGGTAGGCAAATTGGGAATTTATCAGATTCTTGTATACGGGGCCCGGACCAAAGGCCAAAATATTATTTTGGACGGCGTTTGTTTGTTACAAAGGTCCAACCTAGTGGATTCATACCACCATAGGATGTACATCACCGTAGGGGGTGTGCCTTTCTACATTTTTTTATTTTAGGTTCAAAAATGGCCAAAAGGTCAAAATTGTCCAAAAATGGATATTTACTCAAAATGCATTCCTTTCTTCAAATAATCTATCAGATCATGTCCATTCACTTATCAAAGGAGTCTATATTTAAGTGAATATAATGGAAGCCATCACATTTATAATTTTGGGGTTCCAAATGCGCCAAAAAAGGTCAAAATGTCCAAAAATGGGTAAATAAGTCGAAATGCACCTCCTTCTTCAAATAATCTATCAGATCATGTCCATTTACTATCAAAGGAGTCATAATTAAGTGAATATAGTGGAGGCCATTCCACTTGTATAAATTTTGGGGTCCAAATGGCCAAAAAAGGTCAAAATTGTCCAAAAATGGGTAAATAAGTCGAAATGCACTCCTTTCTTCAAATAATCTATCAGATCATGTCCATTTACTATCAAAGGAGTCATATTTAAGTGAATATAATGGAAGCCATTCACATTTATAAATTTTGGGGTCCAAATGGCCAAAAAAGGTCAAAATTGTCCAAAAATGGATACCTCAATCCCAATACCTTCGTTTCACACAACAAAAATATTCAAGGAAACATCTCAAGAACACGTCATATGTAGTCTTTATAGTGCTTGTCAATTCTAGTTTTCATATTTTGGATCAAAATGACCAAAATAAGGTCAATATTGTTCCAAATGGTTCAATCACTTACAGCCACATGTGTCATAATAGTGGATAGAAAGCTAGTTGGCCTTAATGAATTCGGGACTGGGAGTGAAATGGCCAAATCCATTTTAATGAACTCTTTTCAAAGTAGGTCATATAAGTGTTTTGCCTTTCCATCAGGTCAAAAAAGAGTACTAACCATTTAACTTTACAGATTGCTGAGTCAACGTGGAATAAATAGGACAAAATTCATCCAAAACTGATCAAAATCAATTAAAATGGGTGAATAGTCGAAACGTAACAACTTTGTCCTACTCTAAACATTATGTTTCTTTTTGCACAATAGGTCAAAAGTATATATGCTTTTACATCCCACGGGATCTAATTAAGTAAACATGGTAAATAAGGCTGCTAGCCAGTTATAGATTTCGGAGTCGAATGGGACAAGAAAGGTTAAATTTTCCAAAATTTATTAAATCGACTTAAATGGGAAACTAATTGATAAAACGGTGTGACTTTGTCCATATTTTTAATTATTACGTACTCCTGTGAATTTATATAGATTTCTTAATTAAATATTAAATAGTTATTAGGGGCCAGGGTGTTGATTTTTCTAGATCTCGGATGTTGAGTTTAAATGGGCAAATTACCTGACTTTTATAATCAGCTAAATACTTTTTTATGATTTTTTAAACTCCTCTTAATATTGGTAACTTATTTTCTTAGAGCTATACATTAGAATAGCCGATATTGAATTAAAAAATCAATACTCAAAACTATATTAATGTTCTTTAAAATTATTAGTCCACATTCTGATGAACACAAATTACTACATACATGTTTATAAGTTTTATAGCCTTGATTTTCGATATGCAAGTTTATATTTCCTCTTTATCTGGTTCTAAACTGGCAATTGTTAAGTATTCATTCCACGAGCAATTCTAGCTCTAGGCGACTCATAAGGCTTTTTTGTAAGTTTGTATTATGTGTTATACACAATTGTCTCTCCATCTAAGTGTAGGCTGCTCTTGTTTTTTAATTTGGACCTTAGTTATTTTGAATCAATATTAATAAACATCTAGAAATTAGCTATCAAGTTTTGTCTGTTCTGGGTAGATTCCCAGGCCCTAGTGTCAGTGGTGGATTAAGCAATTAAATAATGGCATAAGGCCTAACGCATAGAATTCCTTAATTACTATTGCTCAACCCGTCGGAGAAATGCATTTTGAACATTTAAACCATAACTGAATATGCCGTCAAATTGGAAGAGTGACTGTTTTTTCCCATTTGGGTTATTGGTTTACAAAATGATCATTCTGACCAGTTGATTAAAACCTAACAAAATTAAAATCAACACTCAACCGCGATTACCATATTATTGGGTGCATTTTAAGAAACCATTTGGAGATCTTCTATGTAATTATGCATTAAAGCCAAATGCGTTCTTTAGTAATTTCATCATTCGTGTATTCATAGCAATATGAGTAAACCGTAAAAGAGGGCATTAGTAATGACCTCTTTTATTTATTTATTTCTCTGGTCCCTCCAATGAAAGTTGGGGGCCAACAATTATAAACCAACTCATTGTGAATTTAATGTGCTCTGAATGGTGACGCGAATTATGATCTGATTAAAACCTGTTACAAATCGGGCAATAGTGCTAATTTGCAGATTTGTGGTCAACTTCAAAGCTGAGGATTGGAATAGCTAATACTCTAATTGCCCCCCCCTCCCCGCCCCGCCTGCACGAAGATTCGGTAGTGGACTATAAAATGGGCTCCGTCCGTATGTCCGTATTTCTGTATGTCCTTATGTCCGTATGTCTGTATTTCCGTATGTCCGTATGTCCTATGTCTGTATGTCCGTATGTACCTCCGTGTAAAAATGTTAACCCTGGAACATTTGGTCATCTCTTTTTTGTTCTGGATGAGCTAGAAGTAAAGCCAAACTTTGGTATATGTAGGAGGGGATACCACCCCCCCCCTACTCACAATGTAATTCAATTCCCCCCAGGTCCTCCCCCTGGTCTGTCAGGGGGTAGGGGAAAAAAGGTCCAAGGGAAAAATATCAATATGCACTGAAAATGGTGCACATTGTGTACAATTTATCTGAGTTCCGTAAGGGTTACAGTGAGTAACTTGGTGGAAAGAAGCAAGTTGATGAGACTTCTCTCAACCCGATTAGAGTTTGGGTGTAAAATACGCTAATTAGTATCTAATTTGCATAATTTAAATGAAATTTTCCCACACGGCTGTGTACAACTGTTTCTTGGAGTTCTGGTCAGGCGTAAAATGATGTAATTGGGTGGAAGGAAGCGGGGCTGAGGAGTTCTTGACCTGGATAGATTTTGGGCGAGTTTTTTTTAGTTCGGTGGTTACACGTGGGTCTTTTTTTGGGTTGCCAGCCTGTTTAATTTCTTGGAAAATGTGAAATACGTAAATTCAATGTTTTCGTCGCCGCTTTCCATACCCATATGGGTCCCCAATTAAAATGTGGTTACATGATTTTTTCAAAATATTTTGCCAAAATTGAAAGTAAATTAACATATTTTTAACTAAATTTAGTGAATTTTGTCAGGGATTTCTTGCAATGATGATTTCAGATTTCTTGAGTCTTTACCTACCTTGAGTACATTTTCTTTTCAAGTTATTTTGTGGCGAGCGAGTGAATGGCCAAAATTTAGGTGGACTGGTGCAGTTTTAGTTGTCACTTAGTGATCGCGATATTCGGCGGGGACAATATTTATACGCATGCTAAATACGAGTTCGCCTTGTTTTATGATGCATTCTCCTAAGGGATGTAGATTTAATGGATAACAATACACCCTAAGGACATTGATCAATATAGTTTAATTTGATGTTTTCTGATCATATTAACCATACAAATTAAAATTGAGATCCCCCAATCTTGAGTTCATTTGATCTTAGCCAGTGACTACAAAATGGGTAAATTGGAATACATAGCAATGTTCCAATGCAAACCTAATATATTCCCTGAAACACATAATGTCTTATTAAGTATTGTAGGAAAGAGGCCATATGCCTGCTTTACCATATTGGCACTTTTTACCTTTTGGACATTTTGACCCCAAAAATGTGTTCATTGAAATGGTAGCACTTATTTACTGAATCATTGTCCCAGCGAAAGTAAATGAATGATGTCCCCTTAACGGTATTTGCATAATTTGTTAGTTTGGACAATTTTGAACTGTTTGGCCCATTTTGGATCCCTGAAAATTGTCAATTTGAAATGGGTAGCATTCTATTCAATTAATTTTAGTTCTTGGGAGTAAAATGTAGGCCCTACATGTTCCCATTAAGATTGTTGAGAAGGAAGGCATTTGATTCATTTATGGATTTTGGAATTTTGCTGTTTTTTGGCTAATTTGACCCCTAGAATATGTAAAATGGAATGACTAGCACTCAATTCCGGTATTTGTGGTCTTGTGATGTACACCCACATGTTCTGATGAATTTTTTTTAATAAAAATAAGGCAATATGAATTGATATTCCTATTTGGGATATTTTACCTTTTTTGCCATTTTTACCCCAATTAAAAAATTCGAATGGCCAACCCACCCCATACGCTATTGTATGTCCCATGCGGATGCAAATCCACATGGTGGATGTTTGTAACAAGTTATGCCGTCAAAACTTTTTCTGAGCACTTTTTGCCTTAAAGCAATATTGGCACATTTTCTGAAGAGCACCCCAATTTTCAAAATTTGATCTTTTTGAACAGGTTCGTGGTAATTGTCTGACACTATACGCGAACGAGAATGCTAAAAAATGGTATTTATCAAAAAATAAGCGATTTTGTAATTAGAATTGGATCCCAGATTGGACTTAACGGCAGAGCGAAATGCTTGTTTATGTCCGTCCATGATTGAAATAGGTGCCACCTCGAGAAAATACACTCTAACTTGACTTGCCGAACTATTAAAACAACTAATGGATGCGCGTAGACACGTACATGGTGCTATTTCCGGATATTTCACAGCGGAAACCGTTTCCAGCAGCCGTTGAATATTATCGGGGGATCCCCGATAATACTTGTTTTAGTAATAATACAAAAATTCCTTCGTTTGTGACCACATAGACATTTTCGAGCTTATGCCATTTCACGGGTATATAGTTTACTAGCAGTTACCAATTGCAACCGTGTAAATCTCCAAATTTTTGAAAAATTGGGGGCGCCCTTCAAAAAAACTGTGCTAATATTGCTTTAATGGCCGGCCGTCATTGGTGAAGCAAAGAATGGAACTTGATTTTATCCTTATTCCTTTTTAAGGAGTGTAAAATACGATTTATGATGAAAATATCTGTATCATGATGTGGGCAATTTTGTTTACCTGTATTTTCTGTTTAGTTAGATCAGGCGGTGTCCAACTCTTTGGTTTGCATGGGATGATGGTTGAATCTGAACTATATGGGCCGCAAGCAAAATATCCATCTGCTGAGGTGCATTTTGCTAATATGTGGATTGTGGAATGATCTGCATATTTGACCATGTGTGCACTTTTGGGGAAAGGAAGTGGTTGTGATGTGTGGGTGCATGTGTGTTTGAGTGTGTTATGTGTGTATGGTTTTGGGGTTCGTGTATTTAACGAATAAAACAATTTATTTGAGATATTTATGCATTTAATTTTTTTTCTAGGAATGACCTTGCAGGCCGCATGTGAGTTCAACAGCTGTTGGACCCCATTCAAATTGTCTCTTTTATTTTTAGAGAAAGAATTGTAAAGGGCTGGTTCCGATTATTTGTCTGATTTGTTCATTTCTTGATATGAGAGCCTGGCACTTAATGCGCCCCATCAAGAGTACCGTTGGGAAAAAAACTTGGCGGTTTTGATGGAAGAATAGAAAGCCATAATGCAAATTCCAATACGTGCTAATATTGAGGGTTATCATTAAAACGGCGGTTTTTGTTCATATCTTAAAAATTAAAATGGATTTGAGGGCTAAAATTTCAGGATGACAATGAAAAAATACAGCCTGTCATCTGATAATCAAAATCGCTACTACTACGGGTAAATCAGAGGGGCCCAAAGAAGATCAGAACACACACCTTTAAGCAGCGGAGACACAATTTTGACAACTGATATAATTAAAGACATGCAAGAGATATTAGCTTGAGTACAGGATATGAGGAAACTGCACAAAATGAGTTATTCAAAAATTTTAAGAATACAGGAATGTGTGACTAAACTTCAGGATGACAGGTACGTTATACTGTAGTTTGAGGAGTTTATCACAAATGACTGTGTGGTGTGTATTTCACTACCGGTACTTATTTTCATGTCCAAACACTGCGGTTCCCCAAATATGATCCAGCCAGAGATGGGTACAACGTCTGGCTGCTTCACTGAATTCCGCAAGGTCCTTGTTTGTGTATTGTTGCTCCAGCAGTGGGCAGACCAAGAGATGTTCCATTGTGTGTGGTGCTGTTCCACAACCACAGATAGTACAACCACGGTGTATTTCACTGTGCGGTAGTGTTGCGGCCATAGTGTGTCACTTCTTCAGTGATCATTTCTGTTTCAGTGATTGCTTCTTTTTCGGTGATTGCTTCCCGTTCACTCTGCGCAAAACGCGGGCCTCCTGCTAGTCTATATAACAAAAGGTAGATGCTCAACTTTGTCCGGGAGTGTTCTCAGAGATGCCTCTATCTCAAGTTCTGATATGTTGTACATTAATTAGGTATGCCATGCCATTGTACGTTTGGAAATTCATTTTTCCAAACTATTCAGTTAACTTGAGTCTAAAGTTAGACACCTTTGAGAATACCATCCCTTACTGTTGGGGTCCTTTTCTCCACGAATTGATTGAATATTAAAGTTTGACAAAAAGCTGAAATAAAAAATCAAATTCTTACCCCACAGGTGCCGTAAAATCCTGTAAATATCAGTTGTACAGTTAAAATTGCTCAACCACAAAATTGTGGCTGTCCAGGAGATGGTAGTGCAAGGTGTGTTCAAGATGGCCGCAGCAGTATTTTTTATTTCACAGCTTCTTTTAGGTGGAATATCACAGTGGTTTTGAATGTGTCATATATCTTGATGTTAATGGGAGACAGTGACCACATTTTGGTAATTATTGGGAAAATGGCAGCTGTCTGTCAATAACAATTTGTGTGCTGATAACTTGTTTGTTTTGGGAGATTGTACGAAAGGTCGTGTATAGCTGCTTCCCTGGCTTGATTTGCATTGACGTTGTTTTACAATGTGTACAGTTTGAAAATTACCCATAAAATTAAAGCTATATGTAAGGGTTCATCAAGCCCAGGTCAATATCAATTTTGTATTAGTGTTTCACTTCCCAACAAGACTACTCTTTAAATCACCATAAAGAGATCCTCAAAGTTGTAAGCCTTTCAACTCTAGGAGATTCTGTATAGTTCATAGCAGTGGTTTTGAGATGGTCTCGGGTCATTTGGGAAGCCAACCCAAAAACCACTGATCTGCCCATATGGCACTGTGTTGTAATTTCTGTCTGTTTACGGACAGAAAATACAAAAATACAAATTTCTTTTAGAGCAGATCAAATTTGTACGTAAGATTAGGCGCACATACTATACTTAGGGCAAGAGTTCAGATGATATAAAATCTCAATTTCTGAGGAATATCGTGGGACGGAGCTGTGGATCACGAAATTTGCCCCTTTAAGAACATAAGAGCAACTGCAAGGCAGACAAGTTTAAATTGTAATACTATACTATATTCCAGTTGATAGTGAAATAGCCTCTACTTTTTTTTGTAGGTGGAGGTATGAATTGAGGAGATTAGTATGTAAAAACTTTAGTCGGTGTATTTGTGGTATGATGTGCGCTATAGCCATGATAGCCAGGTTTCAGGTTTCAAAGTTGAGCATCTACGTTTTGTTATATAGCCAACCTGAGCGGTTGGGCCATTCACAGTCCCAATCAATAGTCAAAGCATAAACCCTAGAATACTCAAAGAAAGCGCAATCCAAATCCAGGAATAGTTTCAGTGAAAGCAGATGAAAGCTGATTTTATGAATAGTGAAGATAAAAGTTCTACATTGTTGCACACACAGGTAACTGAAGCCTTCTAAAATTTATGATATGTTGTTGTAGGCAATGTTTAAAACCAATTCTTGGGTAGACACACTTTGTATCACATAGGATAAAATACAAAGTATTGACTGGACAAACAACGTAACTTTATTTGTAGTTGGCCAGTTTCTTTCAATCCGATCTCTTTTGTATTGCGAGGAAGATTTTCTGAGTATTTCTGTCCCCTATTTTGAGTAATGGACGAAGTCCAAACTCTGCCCATAACACTACCATCAATTGGAATCTACTATAAAAATGTGTTAACAGGATCCAGCAAAACAGTGAATGACTAAAGGATCCTTACCCTACGTGATTCCTAATGATGAAACAAACCACTTTGTTTATACTTAATAGGAACATCATTACATTCTGAAACAGGCCAATCCATTCAGGGATTGTCCAAGTTTTTTTGCCATTTTGCTTACATACAGAGCATATCCATGAAGAGACACATAAAGAAGGATTTTGTATCTGATACATTCATTAAAGGGGTTAGCAGCGATAATGCGAGAGAATGTGGAAATGCATTTTTTAAACTTATAAATCAGGGATAAGTGTGTACAATTCAATTCCATATAACTGCTTTAATGTTGAAACAAACCACCAAATAATGAACAAAAATGAAGTATTTGAGGAAATTTGTCATACCGTCTCCCGCAAATAGACATACAGCGACGGCATCTCAAAATCTGCACTAAACAGCTGATTGTGGTTTACACCAGTACAAAATAAACAAAGATCAATAATGTTTGTGTTTGAGGTCAAACTGTATTGATCATGGTGCACAATATCACGCTGAAAATCTGATATTCACTTGGAAAGGCTTTTTGATCTCAAGTTGGAATTTTGATACGCACATATAGAAATGACAGAATCCGATAAAAAGTACTGCTTTGTCTTTAATACACGGATTTCAAGCCAAACATTTGCAGGTTATGTTCGCATATCCATGCCAGTAACAAAAATACAAAAATATGAATTTGATAATTTGTTCGATGTTTCGGATTAGGAAATCGCTGCTAATCCCTTTAACAGGCAACCAGTGAAGGGTGATCAAAAGTGGATGAACTCTGGTCATGACGGTATACATGCAAACACTAAACACGCAACTTTATTTTGCAAGCCCTCGAGCCTTTTGAGATCTCTTTCATTGGCGCCGTATAGTAATGGGTTAACATAGTCAATGCGGGACAAGACCAAAGATCATACAACATGGTTGCAAGCATCAAAAGGGATAAACCTACAAATATGCCAAGTTACGAATATGGTAATTTACACTCTTACAAATTGCTCCAATCTGATTGGACATACTCATTGTGGGATCAAATATAACCCTAATTTTCTTACACACACACACACACAGATGCAGGAACAGAGGTGTCACCCCCGTGTCACCCAAATCTAACCATATTGGAGGCAGATTTTTTTCAAAACATGTGGACAAGCTAATGGCAAACAAACATTTTTTTCTTGGACTTTCACAGAGGGAGTGTAGATTTTTCAATGGAATATCTCATTGGATACCATTATTTGAAATAAATAACCATTTGTGGAAGATTTAGGTAAAATCTGTCACAGTGTAAAGAGTGTATACTTCAAATCTAACAGCCCAACAAGAACCACACAATTTGAGACTTGAATAAAAGTCACAAAACAATAATACTTGAAAAAACTTTGTTATTATTACTATAAGTTGTAATTTTTTTATAATGGTTAAATATGGTGCTTTCTTTCTCACATGGAAGAATGTCACTAAAAATTCTGATTACAAATTTAAGTTAAATCAGCCCAGATGCCTCCAAATTCCAAAAAGTCCTAAAAGTCCCTTAAAAAGGGCTCAAAAATAGATTTTGCGAGTATTGGGAGCCAAAAATTAGGGTTTAATTTTTGTTATTGATAAAAAAGTCAAAATTTTAGTGAAAAGATCTACCCAAATTCACTTCTCCCTTTGGGGTGTTAAATTTGGAAAAAAATAAGTCCTCCCCCACTCCAACCCTGGTTGTGGACCTGGATCACATAGACTAGTCTCCTGCAGCACGCTGTTATGTTTGATGTGCTGTAGCCTGTAATACTTGGAGTTAGGCCCGTACGCAGGGGGGTGCAGTCGCACCCCCCAAATTCCACAAAAGGGGTAAAAGGTTCACTTTTTGCTGATTTTTTTTATAAAAAAGTCAAAAATTTAGAGAAATTTTAACAAGAAAGTCCACTTTTTGGTCATTAAATGTTCAAAAAGTCCCAAAAAGGACATTTTTAGAGGGGTTAGGTCCACTTTTAGCAAAAAAGGTCCACTTTTTCTAAGTCTCGCACACCCCAAAATAAATCCTGCGTACGGCCCTGCTTGGGGTTTAACACTGGTAAATTCCTTCTTGTACAAAATGGATGAGATGAATACATCAATGGAACATCTCAGATCTTAAAGGTGCAACGAGAGATTTCACATATCAGGTGTCCAGAAAAATATTGAAAATTCTGATTTTTGCATTGATGTAAAGCTTTCCATCAAAAATACCCCCACCTGAAAGGACTAAGGTGAGAAATATTTCTTCGGTACAAAAAAATTGAAATTTCTAATTTCGTATAGGAGTAAATACTAAATTCAGACTGTTTATATTGAAATATGAGCAAATAAAAAACACCTTTTGTTTTCACTTTCAAGTCATTTCTGTAGCCAAATACAAGGTTAGAATCATATTGAGGGTCTAATCTATCAAATGACACAATATATGGACAACTCAAAATCTCTCGTTGCACCTTTAAAGCTAACATTCTGCTCGAAGATCACCACATCTCCTACTTGATCAATCATAAAATTAGGGTAGTTACCCACAAATTGTTCAAGCTACTGGACCGTGAAGACTAGCATGCACCATGGATCCTGAAGGTCAGGGCACTTTTCAGTCAGGTGTTCCCTGTAAGACACTATGAAATAAAATCACTGAAAAAAATCACTGAAATCTGTAATTAACACTAAAAAAGAGTAACGCTGAAATTATCACTGAAATGATCACTGAATGTGTGATCATTTCAGTGGGATTAGTGCATTTCAGTGTGATTAAAGGGTGACTCAGAGATTTTGAAAAATAATTGTTTGGTGTAGTATTTAAAAATAGTCATCTAGAACTAAAGATGGTTACCTAAAATGCTTAATTCCAAAGTTAGATAAGAATCGGATTTTTCATTTTCATGCAGTAAACATTTATGCACAGTATAACAGTGCCATAGGATACTGTGTATAACAAAATTTCCGGATCCGGAATTTTATAACAAAGTTGTGATTTTCTATATGAAAGACTTCAATTTGAGCTTAGTTATTTCACACAGTGATTAGTATATGGACAAGCATTATGTATATGCAAAAAACACGATTTGTTTGAAAAAATGAGTGCGCCCTCATCGGGAAATCTCTGAGTCAGCCTTTAATGTCCAGGGTTATCCCACTAATCACACTGAAATTTACTAATCCCACTGAAATGATCAAATTTTCAGTGGTGATTTCAGTAATAATTTCAGCGTTACTCTTTTTCAGTGTTCATTTCAGATTTCAGTGATTTTTTTCAGTGATTTTATTTCATAGTGAGAATACGGTTAAAATTGGTATGTCAGATCAAAATAAAAGTATCAATGCCAACTTTTTTTGATATTCTTACATGATTTTCAACCCAGATCTCACCATTTGTCTCAGTTTTTAGGGTACACTTACAAACCGGTCCACATAAAAACACTGGCATTTGCAGAGGGCCTGGACTTGCCACTGTTTCGGCTTACTTTAAAACGCGAAAGTGCTAGTGAATTTGGCAGCCTCGACGGAATAAACTGCATGTGATGCTGCGCACTTTGTTCCATTAAGGCTGCTGAATTCACTAGCACTTTCGCTTTCACTTTCGCCTTTTACAGTAAGCCTCTGTTTCTCATGTTATTTACACTGAAGGTATGAACCTCTCCCATGCTATGTGTGCAAATGAACTTAGGCAATAAAATCAATATGTTGGTAATGCATGATACTCCCTAGCATTCTCAATTATAATGGGATTTATGCTTTATTCTGTATAGGCTTGATTGATTTCTTTCATCCAGGTCTTATACACCAAGGAGACTTAGATGGCTCAATGATGATTAATGGTTGTGTATGTCCACCCTAGGTCCAATTGCACAAAAACTGGGGGAGCTCTAGAGAACTTACACGTTATTTACCAGTGTGAATCCTTGGTGTCAAAGTCTAGTGCAATAGCTGCCATTTGTCAGAAATTATCAAGCATACTATGCCAAGTCTTTGGTCAATGGCTCAAGTCTCCTGACGAACCATTGCAAGGGCTTACTGTAAAACGTGAAAGTGGAAATGAAAGCGAAAGTGCTAGTGAATTCAGCAGCCTTAACGGAATAAAGTACAGCCTCACGTGTAGTTTATTCCGTTGAGGCTGCCGAATTCACTAGGACCTTCGCTTTCGCCAGTCAGCCATTGTGAGAGTCAATACCTCAAGAAAAGATAAATTGAGAGATATTCGAATACATGGCAGCACACAGTATATAAATGGGAGATATGCACATATACCTTCGTTGCAATCAAACAGCGATATGTTCAAGTGTTTAATATGACACACCTACCCATATTTTCTATAATCTATATGAAATTACTAGTATGACAGGAATATTTGGGTGCTCTCAAAATCTCTTCGTTGCACCTTTAATTGGATGGTACAAACCTCAGGTCGGGGGGGGGGGGGGTATTACTGCCACACCTAACAGCAACAGCAAATTCAAAACGGCAAAATTTTTAACTTCCGATGCTAGTCTGTTCGAGGACTTAAACGGTAGGAGGGCGCTCTTACGGCATATCGAACGGTTACACACCAGACTTGACTAACAATAGGCCTGGTCACGAATATTTGAATCTAAATGACCTTATTGGAAATTACACTATTTTGCGCGGGGTTAATCCAACCCCGACGGATTTGAAGCCAATTATTGTTCTTAATTTATTCATGATATTACTAAGATCTTTTGAACAAAGGTTTAAGAGATGATTTTTTTAATGTCATGGGACCGAGACTGCCAAGGTAAATGCACGTAGCAGTGCCTCAAATTACCGTTTGGAAATCCTCAATGCCCAATCGAGCAGATCGTGTTCCTACCCCCCTCCCCCCCCTCAGGTTTGAATGAGTGAATGGTGGGGTCGTGCCCCCCTACTTTTAAGCATTTTCATGAAAATGATTGGAGATATTGGCAGTCAAAATTCAAAATAAATAAAGTATAGGTGTTATGTCTATACTTAGAGAATAAAGGTATGATTTTGGAACTGCTACGCTCCTTACACAAATGAACCCAGGCGATACCAGTTTGTAAGTGGAAGAATGAGGCAGGAGGCCAAGTTCTTCCACACAAAAATATGGTGTCGCCGGTGTTCCATTCATCGTAAAAGAGTCCGGTTTCCCAAACCTTTATTTCCATATCTAAATCAAGCTTTATAATTTAAGTCATCTTTAAACCCATTTTGCGAGCCTTATGGCTAAATAAAACAAGAAAGGACTGCCACCACCCAGTTGACAAAAATCGAACACCTCTGAATGCACTCAAACATACGCAACGATCGAGACGCAACGTTGGCAGGCGCGAGCAAAATGCAGTATAACTGCGCACTTCACCACCAAATACATCATAGCGCCGCACGTACTACGATCTGGCATCAGCCAATGAAATTTGCTTACCATTTTTCACAGCTGTTTAAGAAAGCTGTTTCCTTTATTTTCACAATTAGACACCTGCATGCATACATATGTTGTTTTTACAACAAAATTTAGATTTAAATTAATTTTTTTATTTGGCTCTTTTTGTCGAGCTCTCATGAATGCATAACAAATAATTCTCAGGTTTTGATCCTGCACAGACATGTGTGACACAGAACAAAATTTATCGTGTGGGCTGAGCTGACAAAAGAATCCCCCTCCTTACAATGACCCATAAACACAATACTTGGGTATGCACAAACTTGACTATTCAAGCCTACTATTTAAATTCCTGGCTGTGAATCCTCTACTTACTGGTATTGTAGGTTTGGACTGTGACTTCTAGCAGGGCACTCTCAGACTATTTGAAGGCATCATTTACTAGAATCCTTGCAAGCAAATTTTCATTTTTTCTCTCTCAGGTACTGCATGAACAGTAAGTGTCCCCCATTCATGCCAACTCTATCATCGCTATCTTCGATCTTCGCAGACAGCGTGCATCTCTGACAGGCTACGAGGAGTTCGCTTATGTATTTATACATTCGTACTGATTAGTTTGCCTATATTTCTGCACTTGTCAGGTGGAGGTGTGGAGGGGGGGAACTTTATTTTGCTGGGGGGGAGTGATACGGGTGGTGCTTGGTGGGATAGGCGGGATTTCTTGCTCATGAAAATTGAGATTGAGAATAGAACCAAATCCAGCTGTGATGCCATACAGGAAGGTGATGTAGGACGGTTATTGCTACACATCACAACACAGTGCAACACCATACTGCATGGTGTGTGTAACCCTGCCGTCGCTGCATGGAAGCTACCAGCTCAGGAACTTGGCAACTTTACCCCCCTCACTTAAAAACAGACAGTGTTTAGTTGCAGGTGTAATCACAGATTGTGCATCTGTGAATCCCTTGATCTTACTGGGAATCTGGTCGGATTATCCTAAACAATGAACCTATGAATCACTCCAAACTATTCGGCTGGATTTTCCTTTATTGCTGTAAACAGGAAGGAGCCCATCCTTGTAATTTTATGCTTAGGTTGTGTTCTCAAAGCAAAATTGTTTAAGAAATGAACAACTTCTGTTTTATCATCTATTGAACATTAGGACTTGAAATCAGACTGTGAAATTCGGTGCGCTTCTTACTGGATTGGAAACTATGAGTGATTCATCACAAACACTTGAATGAAATCTTGTATACCAACATATACTTGTATCTAGTTTGAACTATTCTGTGCCCAATGGTTTTGTTCAGCTCCTCGCCAAACTCCACACCATCCGCAGCACCAAAGAAATACTTCGGATTTCTCTAGTAAGAACACATAGAATCTGTATCATTGCTCAATTCAAAAAAGTTGTCTCAAATAGAAAACCCTAAGCAACACTCTGAGAAAAAGTTCAACTAAGAACCTGTTTTTATCTTCTTAGTAAGAGCCCTATGTTTTTTTTCTGATCTTTTTTTTGGCCTTTTATATCCATCATTGGTCTCACAAGGGTGTTTAAAATTTTCAGAACAATTTGGAAGTTCAAGGAAAGGTTTTTTAATGGAAATTTAAAAAGAATTCCTGAATATTTTAGAACCATTTGCAGCAAGTTTAAGTTCCAAATGGCTAAACAGGTTCTGACAGGTGCCTTAAGAACCATTTTGGTTTCTAATTGAGAATGGGTTTGTTGGGTTGTTTCTGGAAGACAGATTTTTAAAACCTTTTTTCTTGGAGTGCATAACATACTTAAGTTCTTGTTTTGTTGAAAGTCGGTGCAATCATTTTTCCATTTTGGGCCAACTTTGACTAAATTTGGGTGACTTTTGTAATGCCTGCAACAAAATTCCAAACTTATTAAAAAAGAAATACAATAATGGTGAATAAAAAACTGTACATATGGTCTTCTGAGGTAAACACTTTTTTTTGCACTAAAGTGAACATACATATACTATACTTCTTTTCTTTCATTAAAAAATGGTTTAATTCCTCATTTATTAATATAGTGTGATTTATAGTCTAATTTCTTTGACACAGAGACACTCATGCCTTTGTTTTTATAGCAAATAGACGCGTCATGCCATGGCATGTGAGGTGACTTTTTTTTGCAATCACACACACATTGGCCATGTATTTCCAGTTTGTCCTACACACAAAACTTACGGACAAAAAAAAATGTTATCCCAAACAATCTTAGTTAGTAACCTGTAATGGGAGTATAGGCCGAGGCTGCCTGGATCTCTAAGAGGCCTAGAGTGTGCTTCCCTCAATCAGATCGCTGCACTGGTATACCGTCTGGGAAGCCGCATCAAATATGGTTGAAATACAGTTTTGGTTTGATGGAGTGTGGTGTATGTTGATTTCGTCTCGTTTTAATTAAAGGTGCTTGTTCTGATTTATGTCTAATTTATGTTCTCTACTTCGGGAGGGCGGCCAAGAAAATCCAAATTTTAGACGTCGCCATTGGTTTAGTACGTAAAAGCGAAATCTTGACTAAAAAATTCTGAATTTTTTAAATATGTTGTCAGGCATATTTTCTTATTCCAACCGTTGGAGTTGAAGAATAACTCCACTGGAAGGGAATTTCTGATCTTTGTGTTTAAATGAATAACGAAACGAGGACTCGGTCGTATGTGGGTCATGGGATCACCCATGACCGACCCCACTCAAGCACCCATTTGGTTTGTAGGTTTGCAACCCAGTATGCTGTAATTTTCTGCTGTTGACATTTTTGGTGAGTTGGCTATAATGAAGGAGGCTTGGCCACCACTCTGCTGCTCTACTTGATATACACTTGCACATGCCACATACACCCCATCAATATCGTGAGAAACAACATGTTCGGTTTTATTGTAGAAGCAATAATGCATATTGCTAAGCCCTATTCATACTGTTCTAATATTGAGGGTTAACCATTAAAATGTGGTTTTTTTTTTGTTTAGATCTTGTAAATGAAAGGATTGAGGGCTCAATTTTCATGACGACAATGAGAAAGCTACGCCTTTCATCTGATCTCAATATTGATACTACTCTTCATTAACTCAGTGGGTTCCCAAGACTACGAACAAGCACAAGCCCTTTAAAACTATGTCTCATGACATGGGATGGTTCATCCTTCTTTGGTTTGTAACACTCCCAGGGCAAAATGGTCAACTATTTTTGGACATTGGAAGCATTATTACCCTCTTACCATTCTCGAATGACATTTGTAGTCTGCCTCACAATACCAAGTACCACAAAGTTACCACAGAATTAAATGTGTGGTATTTTGTGGCCTAATTGTGTCGGCATACCAATTACCGCAAAGAACTACCCCAAGTTACCACAGAATTAATGTGTGGTATTTTGTGGCTAATTTGTATCTGCATGACCATTACACGTACCACACAAAGTTTTAACCACAGAATTAACTGTTGGTATTTTTGTGGCCTAATTTGTAGTCTGCCAATACCAATTACCAGTACCACAAAGTACACAGTTACATGTGTGTATTTTGTGGCCTAATTTTTTTGTTTTTAGTCTCAATCCAATTACCAAGTAGCCACAAGTTCCCACGAATTAAATGTGTGGTATTTGTTGCCTAATTTGTAGTCCTGCAATACCAATTACCAGGACCACAAAGTTAACACACACAGATTAATGTGTGGTATTTTGTGGCCTAATTTGTAAGTCTGCATACCAATTACAATACCACCATACCACAGAATTACATGGTATGGTATTTTTTGTGCCTAATTTTAGTCTGCATACCATTACAAGTACCACAAGTTACCACAGAATAAATGTGGTGGTATTTTGTGGCCTAATTTGTAGTCTGCATACCAATTACGCAAAGTATTACCAAGTACCACAAGTTACCACAACATTAATGTGTGGTTTTTGTGGCCTAATTTGTAGTCCTGCATACCATTCCATTACCACAAAGTTACCACAGAATTAATGTGTGGTATTTGTTGCTAATTTGTAGTCTGCTCCAATACCAAGTACCACAAAGTTCACCACAGAATTAAATGTGGGGTATTTTGGTGCCTAATTTGTAGTCCACTTCATACCATTACCACGTACCCACAAGTTACCACAGAATTAAATGTTTGTCTTTTGTGACCTATTTGTAGTCTGCCTACCATTACCAAGTACCACAAAGTTACCACAGAATTAAATGTGTGGTATTGTGTGGCCTAAGTTGTGTCCTCTACCAATTACCAAGTACCACAAAGTTACCACAGACTTAAAGTAGGTGGTATGTTGTTGGCCAATTTGTAGTCTGCATAATACCAATTACCAAGTACCACAAAGTTACCACAGAATTAAATGTGTGGTATTTTGTGGCCTAATTTGTAGTCTGCATACCAATTACCAATAACCCACAAAAGTTACCACAGAATTAATGTGTGGTATTTTGTGGCCTAATTTGTAGTCTGCATACCAATTACCAAGTACCACAAGTTACACAGAATTAAATGTGTGGTATTTTGTGGCCTAATTTGTAGTCTGCATACCAATTACCAAGTACCACAAGTTACCACAGAATAAATGTGTGGTATTTTGTGGCCTAATTTGTAGTCTGCATACCATTACCAAGTACCACAAGTTACCACAGAATTAAATGTGTGGTATTTTGTGGCCTAATTTGTTAAGCCTTGGGATGCATCTTTCTGAAAATATCCTTGTGTCTTTTTTAATTTAATCTGCATTAGCCTCCCTTATCCACCTCCTGCTACATCCACACTACATGAGACTACAAATGTACAAAAATTAACCATTACCTTACTTTGGCTCAAATTTAGGCCAATTTGGTTTTAATCCATCAAAACTCGGGACCGAAAATGCAAATGGATTCACATTTGCTCCCGATTTTTGGAGCTGTGTCTGATATTTCAAGCAGGGAAGCGACTAACTGCTCTCCCCCTGCCCCTTGCAGCTTTTAAATCAAAGTTGTTATTTCGCATTAACCCTCACTCATAACTCACCCCCATGTGGGTCGGTGTATGCATGGAAGGGGGCCATATACCACCTTTAAATCACACATTTGAACAATCCTAAATTTCAACAGCACCATTGGTTTAAAGCAATAACAGACATTTTTCTAAAGAGTGCCCCCAATTTAACAATAGTGAGATTTTTGCAGTTGCTAATAAACTATGAGTGAATGGCTTCTGTACTTTGCTCTGCCACATTTCAACTTAAAGGCTGACTCAGAGATTTTGGGGGAATATAACCTTTTGTGAATTGAAAATAGTCAACTGGAATAAAGATACTTGAACAAAAGAACTAACTAGCACTAGAATTACAGATAGTCACCTAAAATGCTCATTCAAAGGCATTTGAATGTAACTTCAATTTTTCGCTCTCATGTAGGTAAACATTTAAAAATGTATAGTTAACAGTACCATATAGGATACTGCATATAACAAAAAGTCTGGAGCTGAATTTTATAACAAGTTGTGATTTCATTTTAAGGCTCGATTTTGAGCTGAGCATTTCAACACACTGATTTTTGTATGTGGGACAATCATTATGTATAGCCACAAACATGATTTGTTTGAAAAATGAGGGCGCCCTCCTCGGTAAATCTCAAGTCAGCCTTTAATTTCTGGTATTTTACTGTTTGGTGATTTTTCACATTTCGCAGTCTTCTTTATTACTATGTCTGGGTGCTTGTTTTTCTTGTACCATACATGCCTACAATATTTTTATGTTTTTTTGCCCCTTTCAGTACACTGCCTGTAATTTGTGGCTCTCACACTTTACTGTGTCACACTTGTTCCTCCGCGTTACATTCCCCTCCCCAAGTTGGTTACACCTTGCCTGCACCTCACAGGTAACAGCATATTCACCTTTATAAGCATAAAAATGCTAGTAATAACTATGCTCATAACCTGGCAAATTGTTACTCAAGTTTACTCTTCTCCAAAAAGATTTATACTCTAAATGGCTCATACAATTCCCCAGCTGATGACTTGCCATAAAATAGCTGAATTTCTTATTAAAGTCCGGGTCCGATCGCCTATAGCCTCATCCCCGGGACCCGCTTTTTCCAGAAGGTGGTTAAAATTTTTTATAATCAGAAGAAGGATACTATTTTTCTTATTTACCTGATGAAATCTTAGGGCTAAATGATGTTTGCATTGATTTATTAGTGATTGGGGCCCCCTCCAAATTCTCAAGAAAAAAGAGGAATGAAGAAGAAAAAAGAGGAAAAGAGAGAGGGAGAAAAGAAGAAAGAAGAATAAAGATTATTTTATGGTTACATTTATTTGATGTTTTTCATGCAAACTGCGGATCAAAGTGTCGAAAGAAGTACGCAAGGCAAGGCGTTTTCAGGTCTTGCAACCCATAAAACCTCGGAGCTTCCCACGGGGCTCTGGGGCCCTATATAATAAGGAGGCGGGCCCCTGGACCCCACTTGTTAGTTAGTCGCTCCGCTCGATTCGCCTCTTATGGTTCGAACAGTCTTTAGTCCAGCCCCTCAAATAAAATTTCTGGGCACGCCTATGAAGCCCTATGCAACCAACCCAATTAGACTATACTATATCTCAAGTGAATCATAGATACACGGAATAAAGCTCATTACACACTACTATTTATCGATTGTCTGGTTGGGTTTGAAACAAGCCTAAGTAGCTTATCATTAATCAATCATTTGGGTAGGTACGCATACCGGAATTAGAGGCCAGGGGTAAATTTCATTCCGCCTAATTTACATATAAGGACAAATTTTGTGGCAGATCACCATACTGTTATTTCTTTCTTTGAATATATCCTTTCTATTGTACTTGACAGTATTTCTTGGGGGATTGACCTTGAATTATTTGATCTTCCCAGAAAGAAATTCATGTTGGGTCAGTTTGTCTGTACGACAGAAGTAATCAAACAGCAACTATGCGTGAAAAGTGATCCACACATCTGCTTATAACACCAAACAGCATGACAAACTATTAGGTTGTGGTCAGACATTGGATTCGTCGTAGCATCCTAGATTCAGCCGCAAAGTTTAAAGACCTTTTTTTTTTTCCAAGGACAATGAATGGTTCAACGTTGATTACTCTATCTCCTGAACAACTTGAGTTCCATAGGCTCCTATATTGAGCATCGCAAAGCGGCCTTTCCTAAATTTGCCCTGGTTTCCTAGAGAGTGTTGAATAGCTGCATTCATTGCCAGATAATACCCAACTGGCAGTTAGTATGGAAAAAAAGCTATTATTAATAATGGAAAAAAGAGCTATTATTAACCCTAACCCCAATCTGTTTCTAGCCTATCTCTCAGGAGGGAGTGAGATTGCAACTAGAGTTTGGGTGCACCCCATATTGTATCAAGTAGTGATTTCATATTGTTAAGACCCCCAATGATTCTTAATGTTTTTTTGGTTACAGAATTCCTTTAAAGTGAAAACAAGAGTGATTTTCATTTCCTTTAATTTCATATAAAACAATATGGTGAATTTTGTATTTGCTCCTATACGACAATTAGAATGGCAAATTTTTGTACCAAATAAATATTTTTTCAGCTTAATCTTCCATGGGGCATTTCTTGATAGGAAGCTTTACATTGTGCAAAAATTGATTTTTACAATTTTTGGGCCACCATGATTAAATGAAAAATCTCGCATTGCACCTTGAAGGAATGAGGGAAGTGGGAATAATAAAAGTCGCAAATTCGGGTGGGGACTCGATCCATGACCCGGGATACCATCAGGCTATGACGGTGTCGCTGACCCGGCCAGCGATTTCGTGCCCCATTATGATTTGGTTTGATGCATCATCGCTCATACTGGCCTAGTGCATTTTCTCACTCAGTACTGTGGGATTGTGAGATTCCGTTGTCTTAGGGTTATACATGGGCATTACTTGGCAAATGTGGTTTACTCTTTACCAGTCATTTTCTAAAAGATGAAGCACAACAAGTTTTACAATTAAGTTTTTTGCATTATTTTATGGAAATTTTGTAGTAAGTAACAAGTAACCCGCACGTGTGTAACTCTGAGGACATCACAGTTTTTAAATAATGGTGATTTTGGGAAACGGGGGGGAGTGGGGGGTGCTGGGATCCGCCATTTATTACATCATGAAATACAGAAAAGACAGTTTTTTAGGTAACTTAACAACTTCATCCGGGCGCGAGCTAAAGAGATTTTCCAGAGAGACATTGCAATTTCCATGTTGGGAACGAGGCTGAGATATTAACATAGTTGAGATGTTTTCAGATACATACATTTGTGGGATACTGCTTCGAAACTATAAACAATAACAATCGCTGATTTGACCAATAATTAATGATAGGATTTCAATGTTCTCCTTTTTTTAATAACGCTACATATTAATGACTTAATATGATTTGAACAAGGCTTGTTGGCCAGGTTGGTGGGCTCTATACCTCAACATTGTCTTTTGGGCTCAACGATGGCGGCCACGACTCTTCAATATAGCAACTCATCCCAACGACCAAACACACTTGACTTTGACAGATGTACTCTTCAGCTCCTCGCGAGTACAGGTCAAATGCAGAGGTTAGTGAGTGTGTTAGACGTTAATTAGATGCTGGAGGTTTGGTTTCTTATATAGATTACTGGTTTGTGTTTTCTTCTTAAATGCTTTCGTTGTAGTGATCTTGACGAGGGTTTCATAGTTCCATCGGGTGGTATTGTACATTAAGCCTGTGCGCGATTTCACATTGGTGTGTTAACAACAAGTGGGTATTATTTTTATGTTGCAGTACTAGAAATTGAGAGGGACAATTGGCATTTTAAATTTAGGAGAAAATGATCTGCCGGCAGCTTCAAAGGGGGTACCCATCACATAACATCATCATCCTTTCACCCCCCCCCTCCCCCCTCCCTTTAACTCCATCAAATGTTGGATTTTGGTATCGGAAAGAATTTTTTTCTCATTATCTCAGTGAATTTTAAGGACCAGGAAATGTTTCCGATTATGGTCTTATAAGCAAAACATGTTATCCAAAGTAGTGGAACACATTGAGTTAGCGCACGTCCCATGGGCCAGTTAGTACACATTTTGCTTCTTCTAGCCTATTCAAATGGCTGCTGCTCCACTTTAGGCCAGGTCCGATCACTAATAGCTACATCTCCCTGACCCAGATTATTTTTTTTTTTTTTTTTCTTTTTGTAATGGAAGCTGGTCAATACCTTTTGTGTACCAAAGCTAAGGAGGAAAGCTACATTTTTCTCATTTACCCTGTGAAATCTTAGGGTCAAAAGATGTTGGGATGCTATATATGAGCAAAAAATGGCCACATCGCCTTACTGAACATGTCTTCAAACAAAACTGTATGAAATATACACAATCGCATACAGGGAAAATATATGGTACAGGAGAACAGCTCTACTTAAGTTCAACAATGACTACTGCGTGACTTGGGATGGTAAACATGGTGTTTTTCTTGTACTTTTGGACGTCTCAGCTGCCTCTTGACACCATGACCATGACATTCTTCTCAAACGTCTTGAGTCAAAGTCAATTGGGTTGTAAGGTCCCGCTCTGAAATGGTTTCAGTCATATCTTTGTGACAGAGATCAGGCAGTGAACATTAATGGGACTTTATCATCACATCTGCTCTTTCACTTTGGAGTTCCGGTCAAGGATCCGTGCTTGGACCTATTATATTCACTATTTATTCCTCTGTTATTGCTAGCATCGCTCGGAAATATGGATTGTATGTTCACGTGCCACGATGATGATACGCAGCTTTATATGCCTTTGATTTAATGAGCCAAATGATGAATGTCAGTCGTCAAAACGTGCAGAAGCCTTGTAACCTCCTTGGAAATAAAGTCCTGGATTCTAAACCAAACTCAAACTGAAATGATGAAAAGACAGAATTTTGATTATTAATCTAAAATTTCAAGCAGCACAAAATCCGTGATCATACCATTAAAGTTAACAGCCTCTACTATCCAGGCCTCTAATAGTGCAAGTAACCTTGGAATTGTTTTTGATGATAATTTTTGATGGACGGAACATGTGAAGCGTATTTGTCAAAAGTGCATTTTTCATATCAGAAATGTAAATAGTATTAGAAAAATTTACGTATGAAGATGCTGCAACCTAATTCTGCTCTGATCACTTCACGCATTGACAGGGAAATTCTCTTATTGGTATCACTGATCACTACTTCGCAAACTTCAAACTTGTTCACATGGCAGCTGCCCCGCCCATTCTACCAAAACAAAGAAATTGAGCACATCACTCCAATATTGAAATACCTCCATTCGGCTCCTGTTAGGGAAGAATTAAGTTTAAAATTCTTCTTCTAACATGGAAAGCTTTGAATGGCACTGCCCAGTTTATCAAATCTGCTTGTTCATTTAATCCCTCACGCATGCTTCGTTCTTCCGATAAACATTGACTTGTTGTTCCACGAACTTGTTCTACATTTGGTGATCGAGCCTTTTCAGTTGTTGCAACTACTCTCTGGAAAAACTTACGACCTTTGGAAATCAGATGTTGTGATTCACTCAATCATTTAAACGTTGTTAAACTAACTTATAGTGACAAGTGTGGTAATTGATTTAATGTTGCTTCACATAATCTTTGTTATATGTATGTATTACGTTAATTATTATCTTTGTATTTGCGCCTCGGAATAGTTTATTTAGATTGATGGCGCATTAAGAAAAATGCTTTATTATTATTGACATTAAATTTTTAACCTAGTACTCATATTTTAAGCTCTCACCTCAAAACGGATTGAAAATATCGGAAGCTAAACTTTACAGGGGGGGTTTGGGGTACGATAATTTCAATAACTTTAATAATTAAAGGGATTAGCAGCAATAATGCGCGAAAATTAAAAAAATGTGGAAATGCATGTTTTAAACTCATAAATCAGAGATAAGTTCCATATAAACCGGGGGGATCAGTCTTCCTAGACAAGGGGTATTCAATCCGTTGTCCAAGGAATCCACGTTAACAAGGGTTTCGTTTTCAGGATCCGGCACGTTACGTACGTAAAGCGGTGAAAAGGTTCTAAAAATCACCCAAAATCAAGAAAAGGGTTATATTTTCTAAATGAGGACTTGCGGATTTAGGGTCCTATTATTTGTCATAAACATAAAAAAAATTTAAAAAAAGTGTTCCGGAATTCTGTACTGTCACTGTCTTCAAACCTGTGCCTTTCAAATACCTAAATTTCCAAAATTTGCACTTGCACATGATTTTTAGTACCAGGCCTATCACTTACCACTTACCCTGAAACGGACAACGTTTTAGCAATTAAAACTCTAATTTATTCAAATTGTCAGTCAATTCTAGGTTATAATTTTTAAAAGAAACTTTGGGAACATAATTGGGTGTAATGCGCGGAATTCGGCAATTTTCGGTAAGGAAAATGCCGATTTTTATCGATGCGCTGCAAATGCAGAAATAAGTGCCGAAAATAACATTCTCTAAATGCAAATTCTCTCGGATCCTTTAGACCCATAGGAAGTCGTGAAAAACAAATACCTCAAGGTTTCCCGACCCACTCCGTGACGCTCTACGAAACTTCCATGAAACACCTTTAATTTTATGATTATTCAAAAATAAAACCTTAGGCCTACAGGCATGATCTATCTTTAATGGTTTTTTATACCATCGATCATTGGCCTATAGGCCTATGCATTTTAAAGTTAAACCACTTACAAATATCCAATTGTTTTTATCAACTTTGCATGAGAAAATGTATTACGGAAAGCAAAACATTGCTTGGCATGGGTTCAGCGCTTCGCGTGAAGAGAGGAGGGGGGTACCCCCTCCCGCGCCACTTGTGACACTTTAACCCATCAAGTCTGTTTTGACTTTTATAAAGCCCAATGTATCATACCATATTGTTATAGTGAATGCACTTACAAAATTAAAATTTATATTTCTATCAAATTCGCAGGAAAATGTGCGTTGGAAAGTGAAGATTGCATGTAGCGGCATATGGCCGCTCATCAGCCATTATCGTCGACTTTAGACTAAGTCATGCGCCTGTAATGGGGAGAATTGGTGGATGACGCCCCTGGTGTCAAAAGGCTTCCCTTTAAAATACCTTTCCTCGGATACATGTCCTGGCGAAAAATTAACTTTCCCCAGATATTTTCTGAATTACACCAGCTCAGACAAGCCTCATCTGGCTGTACAAAAGGGAATATGTTTTTGGGTTGTTTTACGTATAAAGGGGTAATAATAGCATCAAAAATTATTGGTTTAGGGTTGGAGAAAGACAAATTACTTGTGTAGGGTATGCAAAATTGCGCTAATGATACTTGTTTAGGGCACAATTCAATCAAGATTAAGTAATTGTTTAGGGTAGCTAATTGCGCTGCTGATACGTTTTTAGGGGTGAAAATTCAAGCTGCGAAAATACGTATTTAGGGTGGCTTTTTGTGATTGCTTGGAAACGGATGATACCCCCTTGTCATTGGAAGTGGCCCCCCCGGGCATATAAACTGCTTTAAGGTAGAAGAAAACAAAACCATCACAAATGTGAAAAATGAAGTATTTGAAGCAATTGTCAACAGGTTCTCCTGAAATAGACATACAGCGGATGGCGTCTCAGATTGTGGTTTATTTACCCCAGTACAGAATAACAAAGATCAATAATGTGATGTGTTTGAGGTAAAAACTGTATTTGATCATGGTCAACAATATCACGCTTAAAATCTGGGATATTCACGGAAAAGGCTTTTTTTATCTCAAGTCGGAATCTTTGATACGCAAGTATAGCAATAAAAGAATCCGATCAAAAATTATGGATTTTAAGCAAACAACTTGCAGGTTATATTTTCATATCCATGCCAGTAACAAAAATTACTAAAACAATATGGAATTTTGATGATTTGTCAATGTTTTGGATTAGCAAAATCGATGCTTATCCCTTTAATTAACCATTCCCCTTTGATTTCAAAATTTGAAATCGCCATGTTTGGTGTGATACGCTCTATGTGAGGGAGGGAAAACATCAATCATATGAAAAATTGGACCCGATAGATCATGATCGGGTACCCAGCATCATTCGCAGGGAGTCACAAAGAATAAAGACCATGTAAACCATCTTAAGCAATAATGGGCACATTTTTTGAAGAGCGCCCCCCAATTTTCAATAATTTTTCTTTTTTTAATTAATAAAAGGAGAGTATTTTTTAGGAAACTACACCTGTGTACGAGAATGCTAAAACAATGCGTATTTATCATAGAAAATAAGCGATTTTAATTAGAATTGGGGGGGGGGATTTTTTTTTCCCCAAAGATTGGACTTAACGTCAGAGCTGGAAATGCTACGTCCATGATGAAAGAGTGCCAACCCGAGGGAAAATCACCTCTAACTTGACATGCATGAACCAATAAAACAACTAAGGGATGAGCGTAGACAAGTACATGCGCTATTTCCCGGCTATTGCACATTGGAAGGCCATTTGCAGCAGCTCGTTGTTTGACTTATTATCGGGGAACCCCCGATAATAATTATTCTATTACAAAATCCTCGTTTGTGAGACACAGACACTTGTTGAGTTACAATCACAGGGTATAAGTTTACTAGCCAGTTACCAATGCCAACCGTGTAAAAATCTCAAATTGTTTGAAAAATTGGGGGCGCTCTTCAAACAATGTGCTAATATGGACTTTAAGTACAAATTGCATCGCAAGTACAAGTAAGTTCTGAAGAGCGATCGTTGGTGCTGGGATGGGCAGTGATGATGATCAAAAGTAAAGATGTTGTAATGTCTTCAGATTATATTGCCAGTTGTCCCAAAGATATACTTTTGTCCCCACATTAGGTCATTTATAATCTGAGCAGGTATACTGTCCTGTAAGTAGGTATAAGCTGCCCTGTGCAAACCTATTACAACCGACCTATTCTGAATACTTTTTGAATAATGAAGCAGCTATTTGAATGTTCAATTTGAAAGGCCTTAGATCGAACCATTTTCGATTGAGTTGAAATGAAAAGGCTTTGAAAATCGTGACCTGTGAAATTGGCAAGTGAATGGAATCACAAAAGCTATAATCTTTTAATGGAGTGTGGTAGTTACCATCATTGAAGAGGCCACATTTATTTTTTGATTTACCTTCTTTCAACTTCCTGCAAGTAATATGAAGATTCCTTTGGAGTCTGTGGGCTTGGTAAGATTTTGTTAAATAACTTTGGGTTAGGTAATTAAGTACATATGAGCGAAGTTTTGGTATATACGTTCTATGTTGATAAATCAATGGCCCTAACCTGATGAACACTGATAATTTTCTAAGCTAAATGAGTGAGGGAGTTAGAGAATGTAATCAGGGCAGCTGATTCTGTAACATGGATTTTAATGTCAGCGTACAATGGGATAAGGGTTAAACATAATTATTTTTTGTTGGTGCCTTTTTTCAGTCAATAATTCTATCGATATATTCCTTGGTAAGTAGCCTTCATCTCCAGCTAATGGAACGGCTTGGTCACATGGTTGGAAGATCGGGTTTGGGAAAATACACTATAAATAGGGATTTCTAGCAGTAAACTTTGAGCGTTTGCTTACGATGGGTTGTACCATGGTATGAAATCTTAGTGCAATCCACCCCTGGATTCATCACATGTTTATGGGTTCATGAGCATTCATCTTTCAAAAGTCATAGGTTGTTTTGTTAAGTCTCTTAATTTTGTGCATGTTCATGCAGAGTGAGTTGAGGTTACTACACATTCATTTTGAGAATGTGTGGGGCCATTTAAGGTTAATAAAGATCTTAACCTATGTTAAATTACAACTTAAAAGGTGTGAAGATGACTGCTAGATGTGGTTCCCTTCGTGAAAGCAGAGGGCTATGTCTCGCTGGTCATGGAGTATTGACAAAATAAATTGCCAAGTTCTTCTGACTCCCTTTTAAAGGCGAATTAGCAGCGATTTGCAATTTTCCAAACATCGAACCAATATCATCCCCAAAAATTCATATTTTTATATTTTTGTTACTGGCATGAATATGCGAACATAAACTGAAAGTGCGTTGCTTGAAATCCCTGTATTGTATTAAACGACAAGGCAGTAAGTACTTTTTATCTGATTCTGTAATTTATAGACGTATCAAAATTCCTACGTGAGATCAAAAAAAGCCTTTCCCGCGTGAATCACGATTGTCAGCGTGATTATTGTGACACCATGATCAATTACAGTTTGACCTCAACACAAACAGTATTGATCTTTGTTCATTTTGTACTGGTTTTGTAAAAAACAACTCAATTCAGCTGTTAGTTCAGATTTGGAGGACGCCCGTCGCTGTATGTTCTATTTGCGGGGGAGCAGTATGACGTAAATGTCCTAATAAATAATTTGGTTTTTTCACTATTTTGTGGGTTGTTTCTACATTTTAAAGCAGTTAGTTATATGGAGTAGGTGTTACACCCCAAATTATCCTGATTTATAAGTTAAAAACATGCATTTTCAATTTTTTCGATTCTCTCGCCTTAATCGCTGCTAATTCCTTTAAGTTTCAGTTCTCATGCCCACCATATTGTTTCATCTAACATGAATTGGCTAACTTGATGATTATGGCTTCCTTAATTTTATTTACCCAAGACCCTACTGGTAATCTCGAAGTAGCCCTAACTTTCAACTTAATATTTTAACCTTTTGATGCTTCATAAATGGGTGTTTTCCTTTCAACATAATGAAATTTGGATGTAACTAGTGAGAATTTTCCAGCCCATCCATTTTTTTTTTTTTTTTTTTTGATTTGGTCTTAATCATTTCGGGTGAGGGCTTTTGTATATGAAAGCTTTACAACCATGCAAAAATATCGATTTTGAAAAATCTTGAGGGCGCACTATTTTTCAAATGTGCCAGTGTCTCTTTAAATTTCAGTTCTCATGCCCACCATATTGTTTCATCTAACCCTGAATTTGGCTAACTTGATGATTATGGCTTAATTTTATTTACCCAAGACCCTACTGGTAATCTCGAAGGAGCCCTAACTTTCAACTTAATATTTTAACCTTTTGATGCTTCATAAATGGGTGTTTTCCTTTCAACATAATGAAATTTGGATGTAACTAGTGAGAATTTTCCAGCCCATCCATGAGGAATGTTCCTGATCTGTTACAACACACAGGCTGGTATTCTGAAAGGGAGACTAACTTTAGTCCTGGGTTTAAACCAGGGTTAGTCCTACAAGAGGGGACCTTTTTTCCTTTCAAAATACTGTGAATGTTAAATGTAACGGGTGAGCAAATTCCTCATGGATGGGCTGTTCCAGCCCATCCATGAGGAATTTTCTCACCCGTTACAGCAAACTTTTAGAGTATGTTGTAAGAAAAAAGGTCCCCTCTTGTAGGACTAACCCTGGTTTAAACCCAGGTCTAAAGTTAGTCTCCCTTTCAGAATACCAACCACAGTGTGTTAAAAGAAAAAGGTCTATCTATGAATGACTAACTCTTTTTCAAAATTGGCTTTAAAGTTAAATTTCTTTGAGAATGCCAGTCTAGTTTTTTATGAAGAATCAGCTCATGAGCAGTAAGTTGATTTGTTCTTTCAATATCTAAAACTGTTTATAGCACAAATCTGACCTAAAACTTTGCTTTTTCCCTAAACCTGTTCATTTGAAGAATTAAAGGAGAATCACAGTTAGTGAAAACTTTTCATTCTACACAAACAACAGCAAGTTTTTTGAACAGTTCCTGCTTATCAGTTTTAATTTATTGCAGGAAATTAAAAAAATGAGCAAGAAAGGCATTCTGCATTGGATTTCTAATCCCTTGCGAGCTTTAAAACAAATTTTGTAGCCTAAGCTAAATTTCAGCTCCTGAAATTCCAACTTTTAGGAAAAATCAGTCCTCAGGATCCAACTCTGGAAAACTTGGCTGTCACATACCTAGCCAACAGCCTGATGATCATTAGCATAGTTGACAGGGTTAATGGGTTCTACAGATGGTCTTGAATGTGAGTGTATATCTCCTTTCATTTCCAACGTGTGATTTCTATAGTTAATTAAAACAAGCAAAATTAAAGGGGGATGGCCCGATTTAAGGATATGAAGTTTTCATCTTGATAGATTGGCCTTCACTCCAAAACCCCATCTGTAAAGTTTCGGGCCGATATTTCAATCCGTTTTGATGCGAGAGCTAAAAACGTGATTTGTAAGCCCCATACAGCGTGTTTATAGTGGATATTCGGTATATATACTTTACCTGTATCCGCATATGTGATTAGGAGCTAATTGGCTGGAATGCGTGTTATCCGTAAATTTAGCTGTTTATAGTAAGCGCGATACCGTATATGAGCACATACGGTATATCCTGGATGACCTGGGTCATCGCGCAAAGCATTGTGATCATGTAAACACCCATTTGATAATTATCAACTTTCATTGTTCTTGACCATGTTAAATTATAATTACGTACTCCATTCGCTCTCATAAATAAATTAGTTGATAATATTACGTACACATATATTTATAGAAAAAATAAATGTCAAGAACATGAACTGATGTTGTAAGCTCTTAAGCATTCCAGTCACTTTGCCATTGGATTTTTTTAACCAAAAAAACTCTGGTCATTGATGTGGTACATCAACACGATCACATAACAGGAAATGATGAAAATCGGTTGTACCAATTCCAAATGGCAGTCTTAAAACCGATTTTTTTTGTGTTCCACGCAAAATTCTCCCGCCAAAATTGGGAAAACCACAAAATTAAAATGTTACTCCAGTACGATTTAAGGGGCAAAAATAGTTTTGAATAGCGCCACCAGAATGCTTATTTATGCTAATTAACATAAAAAACGTCATAGCGGATTTGATTTTTTTTTTCACCTGATAATTAATAGGGCAACTGATAATTAGGGCAATTGCATAAAATGTTGGGTCCATGCGGACCTCCCCCTCATACATTTAAGTGATAATACAATTTGCAAATTTTCAGTGTGTCCTCCTTCCCCTTACCGCTAGCATTTGCCCTAATCATCTGCGGTCATATCATGTACTTTTTTTTAAATTTATACCTTTATCTTAGCAATAAGCGAGTTGTTAAGCTGCTGCAGTGAGCTACGATTTTTTCCCGTACAACTTCCGGTGTATACGGTATAAATATGCCGGTGTGTTTATAGTGGCTAGATATACCGAATATATACTCCAATATCCATCGATTTCAATGGATATTTTTTATCCGCATAATGCTGATACGGTTTCGACTAATTCCGTATATTGTCTGTTTATAGTGCTGGCCGAATACGGTAAATTTATACTTATACGCTAATATACGGATAATTTTCCTCACTATAAACACGCTGATAGAGTACTGTGTAAAACTAATATTGGTCGACCAAAATGGGGCACATTTTCGCTCATAACTTCCAAACCAAACATCCTTTGGCTCTAAGATTTCACAGGGTAAATGAGAAAAATAGTAGCTTTCTTCTGATACCAAAATGTTGACCACTTCAGGTAAAATCTGGGGCTTCTGGGGACGAGGCTATTAGCGATCGGGCCATGGACCTTTAAGTTATGTAATAGCTGCTTTATTAGACAAGGTAATACGGGTAGGGCATCCTTTCCCTTGATTAGCCAGTGTGAAGGCCTGTCCATTGTATATGGAAAAGATATTAGGCTTGCATTGCAGATGATGATGATGATGATGATGATGAAAATTAAGCATGTGTCTATGCTGAAGTCATTAACATTGTCCCTGGCAAGTGGGTATATTTGATTTGTTTAGCTGTCAGTTATGTCCACACAAAGACAAGTCATTAACAACATGGAATTTCTTGAATTACATGCTGTATGTGTGTGTATGTGTGTGTGTGTGTGTAATAACTATGTGATGCACGTATATATAATCAATGGCGGATCCAGGATTTGAAAAATGTCAAAATTACCGAGAGGCTGAAAGGCTGTAACTGGTCCAAAATAACTCAAAATGGGCTGAATTTGCAAGAATTTGCAGAATTACCGGGGGCGCGCGCCCCCTCCGCCCCCTCCCTGGATCCGCGCCTGTATATGTATGTGTTTGTGTGTGTATACATTATGTGTGCGAGTGTGTATGAATGTGTAAATATCATACAGAGGCTCGGAGAAACTGGCGAGCATTGAATTTAAATAAAGACGAAAAATATACAATCTCGAACCCGGTCCTCTCACCATCCAGGCATGAGATTTACCACCGGACCACAGAGGACTGTGTTTACGTGGATACCAGAGAAACGAGCACCTTGAAATAGAGACTGAAATGCATTGGTGCTCGCTTTTTTGTAAGGTGAACTACATTTTTACCAATTTTATTGACCTGGGAACTGAATTTTGGGCCTAATTATAAAATTATGTTGTGGAGCTGAAGAACTGGCAAAATATCCCAAATGTTATGCATGGAGCAAAAATTTGTGAGTTTTGAGGCAAAGTAAGGGTCTTAGGAACTGAAGCTAGGGGTCTAAAGAACTACAGAAGAGGCGAGATCTGGGGATCTTGACTGCTGCGCATACCCGTACTGCCATTTTAGGTCAGTGCCCCCTCCAGGTTTAAACCATCCGCAGGTACCTGTCTAAACTTTTCTATTTTATTATAGCAAGCATAGCCTCTTTATTATCAATAAAAGCAAGCTTAAAATATTGTGTTATAGGGAGTTAGGAACTTGGTATGTTGATTAAGAGTAAAAATATTGTAGAGCCTTCTGTGGAATAATTACAGTATATCCTTTGCACCTTTTCTGTATCAAACGAAATAAATTGTATGATACCGAGTAAGTGCAAAGGATATAAGTATCCCAATTCTATTTCATCCTGAACATTTAAAGAGACACTGGCACATTTGAAATAGAGTGCGCCCTCAAGATTTTTCAAAATCGATATTTTTGCATGTTTGTAAAGCTTTTATATACATTAGCCCTCACCTGAAATGATTAAGACCAAACCAGCGCCCTTACGGGTAAACAGAACGATTTTATAATTAATGTCGCTGGCAGCATTAATTCAGCAGACGGCGGAAATGGCATTTAACACAAGAAAACGCACGCCGTATGCATGTTTCCTACGGCATGCACCCTGTTTGACCGGTCTGTGACCTTTGTGGTTTTAATACCAATGAGTACGAGTCTATGATATTCATGTAATTTACACATTTGTTGATAAAAAGTTATGGAAAACTTAAAAGTTGGCCTACAAATTACCTGGGTGTCTTTAACCTCTTATTAACATCCCTATCTGTTTTTGAGTATGTTAGTTTTATGTGTAAAATGTATCTCTATTCTTTCAATGGCCTAGACTATCATTTGAGAGCAAATTAAAGAAATTTCATATTTTGTGAAAATGTGCCAGTGCTGTGTATTCTGTATATTACAAAATGTTACACCCAGTGTATATTATACTTATATCACACTATACACCCAGTGTATATTATACTTATATCACACTCAATATTATCCACACTACTCTGTGGATATGACTAATTACTTTTAATCTTTCAATTCAGCTCAAGTTGACACATCAGCTATTTGATAATAGATACCTTATTTCAATAAACCCTTGATATTCTAAAGTTGTCCTTGAAAAGCCAAGTGCACTATATTTGTGGTGAAAGAGTACGATCAAGCAAAAAAAGAAAAAAATCTTGAATTTGTTAATTACCTTGTTAATTATTGCCCACTAGTGCAAACTAATATGATTATAAAATCACTCTCTTAATTCACTCCTATATAAAGAATTACTATATAGCAAGTTAATTTGGTGGCAGGTTTTTTCATCACAAATTAGCAATCACTCCCATTTTCATGGTGAGTTAATTTTGAGAATAAGTGACAGAAAGATATTTTTTTTTAGAATACAAATTTCTCCCAATTTGCACTTGATCGGTTGTAGAACACCTACTGAAAAAGTTTCAGTGGCTTATTGGATAAACAAGTAAAAAAAGAAAAAACCCAAAAAGAAAATACTAAATCACCATCTTATTACATAAAGACTGCATATTTGGCTTATTCACTTAAGGTGTGATCTATTGGCAAGCATTCCACATATGCAACAAACTAGGTTTTAAAAAAATTGGGGTGCTTCTTTCTGGAAATGTGCTTGTGTCTTAATGAATTAGCCAAATGCAAAACTGCTAAATTTTGAACCAGCAATAATTAAATGCACCTTGCAGATGACTAGTTACCTGCAATGTCTACCTATGAGCAAACTGTAGCTGCCAAATTCTCTGCAGTTGGTATTTTGACTTTTGTCAAACATTAAAACTACAAAACCAATTTCTGTTAAGTAGCCGCGGAGTACCCACCCGCATGGGTACCACATCGCTGGCCGCAAAAGTGGGGGTAATCATCCATGTAGGTACACATGCAAGCTCATGCAGTACCTCAAATCAGTGATCAATTTACTGCCCACACCCTTGAGGCTCCTTTCAGACATGAAACTTCCTCTTTTCAGCTGAATTCCTCTTTTTTGTTTGCCCAAATTTATGCATTTTCTTTTATATTCAGTCCTTTTTTAGCTGTTTTACCCAAATTTCATGCTGTTTTTCAGCTTTTTTGAGCATTTTCCTCTTTTTTCGCTATGAGGCAGTTTCAGGTCTGACCTTTGGTGCATCAGCACTGGCAGCCATGATTTCACATCCAGATTCTTACTCACGGTGTAACACAGAGCTTAGGCTACTCCATGTGCACCAAAGGAAGCTGTAACATGTACTGGGGTGTGGGTGGGGGGCAGTGAATTGATTGCTGATCTGCAACAAGTCTGATTAGAAAAGTAGGTTCTAGCTTGCTTGAAATAGATTTTACTTTACATCAGATTCAAATCATTTGAAATATGAATTATCTTTGTTGTATAGGTGCATTTCATGATTCCAGCACATTTTGTTTTATTCACTATTCACTAGATATCCTTGAGAAAAGCTTATTCACAAAATTTGAGTTGATTTCGATCTTGCAGTTTTGTGTTATGAGCAATTGCATGTTTCCCACAAAATTGCAAATATCTTACAGATATGACCGAATTTGCACATAGAATTAGGTACACATGGATTACTAAGGCTAACAGTTCAGATGATATAAAAATTTCAACTTTTTTTAGGTAAGTCGAGGGACAAGGTTGTGGATCACGAAATACCCCTTTGTTTAAGTATATCTCTGAGTCAGCCTTTAACATGCTTGGGTTATGTAAATAACAACCCAAAGTTAACACCATGCCTGCCACAGCCATAGAGGTCTTCCACCTTTCGGATTAGCGGCCATCTTGCCGGGAATGGTAAAGTCCATTCCAAATTTCTGGAGACTTCCTAAATCTAAAGAACGACATGGATGTTGGATGTATGCATAAAAGTATGGCTCACATTTGAATAGCACAACTACTTTGAGGTCGGGTATTAAATTGATCTGAATGAGGAATCCTATGGGAGCTAACACCTTTTGTTATAGGTTATGCATGAGTGAGGTGAAAGACCTATATTAACTGCTGAAGTTACTGAATTATACTCTTGAATATCTTCATGCAGATTACTGGTAATTTTGCAAATCCAGGTGCTTTGCTAAGTTCGAAATTACATTTCTTGTGAAATTAACTTAGTTTACAGATTACTGTACTTTTTAGATGATTATTCCAAGTGTTAAAGGAGGATGATTGGATTTAAGTTTATAAAGTTTTCATCTTGATAGAATGGCATTCACCCCAAAACCCAGTCTGTAAAGTTTTGCAGTGGTATTTCAATCTGTTTTGATGTGAGAGCTAAAAATGTGATTTTGTAAGCCCGTAGAGTGCAAAATGAAAGAATTAACCAAACCTTGGAGCAGGAGTTGATTTGACTTTTTAGTTTGCTTATCTAACAATTCAATTTTAGCTAAACCATAAGACAGGTAACTATATAAATTTATTCAGGATGTGGTTTAAACTAATCCCATAATGCATTGCAACTTGCCTATACTTGACTATGCACTTTAACCAATACTTAACTAAGACAAAAAAAAAATACTTAAAGGGGTAAAGGGATAGAAGCTAAAGAAGATAGGACATCCGTGGCGGGATTCGAACCCGGGGCCTCCGGTGCACCATTCCCATGAGCAGGGAAGGCAAGCCATGAGGGAGTCGCTGGTCCAGCCAGTGATTTCGTGCCCATATGAGTGTTGGTACGATGACGTCATCACATATTTTTGGACTTAGTGCATTTTCTAGCCTCAGCTCATTGAGTTTTAGTGAGTTTTGGTTGCGATTGGGTTTGGGAAAAAAGAGCTTAGGATTTCAAAAAGCCACAAGCCCTCTCGAGTCATTTTACACCTCCCCTAAATACCAACATTTTATGTGCTAAAAAAGAGCATAACAGTCAAGGTTTTGGTGTGATGGGAATGAGCAGGCGGCAGCAAAGCCTCTTTCAATATATAGCAACTTGCCCAAGCCAACAATGAATCCAGGGGGGGTCTCAAGTTTGGTTTGGGTAGGGATGTGCCTCTGAGAGGTTGGAAGTAGGACCCATAATTTAACACAAATTTGACATTTTTTCCTCAAGATTTTGACAGTTTAAGCAAAATTGGAATATTTTGGCTTCAGATTTAAGAAATTTGGCATCCGATTGAGAAAAATTGGTTAATTTTCCAACAAATTTGAGAAAATTTTGGGGAAAAAATGACCTATTGCTATACCAAAATTGGCATGAAAAAAAGGGTCATTGATATACCAGAAGGCTGAAAATGAGACCGATGTCTGTGGCACATCCCCACAGCTGTTTGAAATTCTCATTTATAATGACAAAACCAGAATAAAACAAAAACTGTCAACGGTGACACACTTTTGACAGCTAATTTGGATTATTTATACCACTGACTACATCCTGTATAAATTTCATGAAATTTCATTGGGGGAAAATGTGATTTTTCGTAAACATGTCTTTCTAGGGAGAATAAACATATAGAGGGCGCTATAACATACAAATCATGACCTATATGACAAGATATCTGCAATGGATTTTTCTGAATTTTGCAGAGGTAATAGTTCTTACATGTTCCTACTTATATCAGTTGTCAAAATTGTGTCGCCACTGCTTAAAATTGCTCTAAAAATAAAAGAGACAATTTGCATGGGGTCAAACAGCTGTGTCCCCATATGGTCATTTGTGTTGAGTGTTCCCTTGACCCATATACGACCTCATCCTCATCCGTTATTTATATATAAAATTCAGAAATAACTCTTAGAGTGGAGTTGATTCTTCACCTCCAAAGAATTTGGAATAACAAAATATTGCTTTATAACATATCAAAAAAAATCAGCATTTTTCTTCAAGATTTTCTTTTGCGTGTATGTTAAACCAATGGCGACATCTAAATTTGGGATTTATTAGCTTTTATTGGCCGCCACCGCCTAGGAATGAGCTTTGTGTGGGAGCTCATTTGACACATTTTTATAGTACTGGATTTCTAGTCTGGAAAAAAAAACCACTGAAAATCTCAGTTTTTTGGATCCACAGCATTTGTCCTATTCAAAGTACTGTTTTCTTCATTTCCATTCATGCACATGTTTGCCAAGTCTATATCTCAGTGGAATCCCCTGTGTGACAAGAGCCCTCTGTCATGATGAGTGTGCACTGCCATGACCAACTTTCTGTCATGATATCCACTATGTTGCCCAAGAATAAATTTGATATTTAAAACTTACTTTGCCCCTTGAAGGTACTTGTTCCGATCGCCTTCAGGATCCCCTGAAAGTAGCATTAATTTTGATGCCAGATCAAAGGCCACATTTTTCTCATTGGTATCCTGAAATTTCAGCTTCCAAATCAATTTCTTTCCCAAGATTCAGATAAAAACTGCCATTTTAATGGTTAACAGCTGTTAACTATCAATATTAGCACAGTAGTGAATAGGGTCTTGTAATGTGCATTATCTCTTCTACTATGAAAACTGCAAGTTTGTTTTCCATGATACTTGGTGGTAAGTCCATGTAAGTGGCAGGCTCTCTCCTATCAAGTAGAGAACAAGATTACCACATAAATTGGAACAAGCACCTCTAACTAACACAACCAAAACTCGATAAAACTCGATGAACTGAGGCTAGAAATGCACTAAGTCCAAAAAGATGGGATGACATCATCGTACCAACACTCATATGGGCACGAAATCGCTGGCCGGGCCAGCAACTCCCTTGGTTCTGGCCCCGGGTTCAAATCTCGCCAAGGACGTGCAATCTTCTTTAGCTTCTATCCCTTTACCCCTTTCCTTCCTCTCTGCTAGAAACCAAAAGGCTGTTAGGGTTAATGAAAAACCAACCCATGACCTATATACCTAGGTCTATAATTTTCCAATTCAGCTTGTCAGCTTGTGTTTCTGTCATTAAGACCATGTTACAGTGGAAATAGTTCTAATTTTGGAGTAAATTTACCAGATAAAAAGGAAGGATTAAAGTAAAAACTTACACTCACAATATATCCATAGGCCTACTAAGATTTTGGACAATTAAGCTTTCCTTTAGCGTATCATTTTTCTCACATGTTAAATGGATTTCCTTTGAAATGAAGAAGGAAGTCCTTTACCCATTGCCCAAAAAATTAATTCAATATAATAGCCCTTGGAACCAGATTAGCGCCCAGTGGTATAGGCATTGCTAAATCAGAAATCAACCAGTTTGTGTAAGCAATCATGGATTGTTAGGTAATCAAGCATATGCTATCATATTAGGGACAAATAAGGAGGGCAAATATATCAGTGTCCAAAATATCTCAACTTCAAAGAATATTTTCATTTTTTTTATAGTAAGAAAGCAATTATGAATGGGTGAATTAAAATCCATTGCACTTTCTTCTTTTCCTTCCTTTTTTCTTTTGAAAAAATCAATGACTAATCTGGTAGCTTGCTGTTGAAGAAAGTTCTTTCAGATACACAGTTTCTACAACTAAGGATGGTTACCCAAATATTGAAATAATTGGTGAAGAAGGATTTAATTGTTGCCCTCCTCCTCCTCACACTGCGTACTTGGGGTGGCACCAATTGATGGGGATCCTGTTGATAGCAGCACATATGGTGTGTTGCTTTTATACTAGAAAAGCGCAACTTTAGCAAACCAGCAACTAATTAGAGAATAAAGGCATTGTTTTTAGCCTCAGCCGTGTATCTATCGTGTCGTTCACACGGGGGCGACAACATTATTTTCAGTAGAACACTGAGGTGTAGCCGAGTTGTTTTGAACTAAATAGTGCTGTGTCTATGTATTTTGACACAATAAATACACGGCAGAGGCTAAAACAATACCTTTTTCTCAAATTAGAAGCTATTATACCCGGTTCAGTATAAGGTGGAACATGAACCCATTCTTACCACTTATATTCTAATTGTTTTGTTGGAGGAGAGGCTCCAAGCAGTGGCGGCGCCAGGGGGCATGGGGGGAGCATTTCCCCCCCCCAAAAAAACAAATTGTTTGCCCCCCCCCCAGTTTGCCCCCCCCCCCTGGTTGAAAAACAATGATTTGGGGCAAAATTCCGTGATTCTGGGGCCAAAAATCAGTGATTTTTTGTGGCCAAAATTGGTGAAAAACTTCCAAATTTTTCATATTTTCCCCCCAGAATTTCACTTTTGCCCCCAAATTTCACTTGCCCCCCCCCCCCCGTTTCTCCCCCCAGAACAAGAGTCTGCGCGCCACTGGCCTCCCAAGTTGTTTCAAACTTGGAGCCAGTGACTAATACTCCATAGTAATATTTACCTATCTGATTGCATATGACATTGGTCTCCCAGAGTGTTATCTCAATGTACTTATCAAGTCATGTTCAATCCTTATAGTGAATAAAGTATAGTAAAACATATTGCTATAATTGGTGGTAGATTTTTGGATGAACTACCCAGCTGTTTAAATCGATCAGTCTGATGTTACTCTGCGAAGTCTAGTGGCCGGATCACGCCTGTGTGTAATCGCATTGATATGTACGATCAGGGCCGTCGCTAACATTTTGTCGGGGGCGGGGGGGGTGGTGTAAACTGAAGAAATGTTTATTACCCCAGTAAGAGTCCTTGGAAGCGTGGTGAGCGTACAAAAATCATGCAACAAACGGCATGTGGTTCGGGGCCCACTTAAGGGCCATTTAAGACATTTTCTTGCTTATCGTTCGAACCACCAAACTACACACCGCAAGTGCCTTAATTGACACAATTGCGCAAACTGGAAACTCCTGAATGGATGCAGTCCAGGGACTTGTGGAGTGCAGGGGCAGAGCCCCTGCCGGGGGTCCAGGGGGCGGAGCCCCGGAAGCTCTTGGATTTGAGTTATTCAGATCCTTCAAGATGGCCACTTTTTGAGGGGTAAATAGTAATCAATTCAAAATTTCAAAGAATCGAATGGTTTCAAATTTTCTCACTGAGACGGGCATGGCAAGCTTCTACTGCCAAAAGGGAACTACACATAGTGAGCGTTAATGTCTTTAACGGGTGGGATGTAGGAGCAGTAGAGTCCTTGCCAGGGTTCAGGGGGCGAAGCCCCGGAAGCTCTCGGATTTGAGCTATTCAGAACCTTCAAGATGGACACTTTTTGAGGGGTAAATAGTAATCAATTCAAAGAAAAGACTAGTTTCTAACTTTGCTTGAGACGGGCAGTATAAGCTTGTACTGCCGAAGGCTAACTACACATAGCGAGCGCCAATGTCTTTAACGGGTGGGTGGGGTACAGGAGCAGAGTCCCTGTCGGGGTCCAGGGCGGAGCCCCGGAAGCTCTTGGATTTTAGCTATTAAGAAGGGTATTTTGAAGGGTAAAGTATAGTAATCAATTCAAATGAAAGAATGGGCACTAACCCAACCGACAGCCAGTAGACATATAGGCCTAAGTTTATGCATGAGCTGGGGTTAGGGAACTGTTCCCTACCATTTTTATTTCTTGACCACTTCAGCTTCCCTAACACTGATAGACCAAATTAGGGGGAATGGCCCATGGCTCCCCTCCCGTTTGCCCATGTCACTGCCGTGCTCGTGATTTCTAAATTTATTTTACCCATTTTGATCACAAGTACTGTTGGCACATTAACAATTCATGATTACCGTTGGCTACACTTGAAACAAAACTAGTTGGCTTGGGGAGAAGCCATTTTAAATATTTGTGATATTTTGGATTATGCTAAGTCTGGAGTTATTCTCATTTGTTTCTTTCTTTCTTCCCCTTCTTTTTCTCTCTTTCTTTTCTCTTCTCTTTCTCTCTCTCTTCTTCTCTTTCTCTCTTTTTTCTTTCTTCTTGAGGATCACTGGGGGGGTGTTCCACCCCCACACCCCCCATGGCGACGGGCCTGTGTACGATATCATCTCCAGTGCCATAATGGGCCTGCCCGCTCTGAGGGGGCAAATTTCCCAATTTTTCCCGGTCAGAGGGCTAAAAAACGGATGATTTAGCATGATTTTTGCAAATTTTTTCCCGGCCAAAGTCGTGGGGGGGGGAGGTAACCTGTCCCCCCCCCCCCGCCTGGGTGTTTAAGGGGGCACACTACACAATGGTCTGCCTATTGAAACATGTGCTTTGTGTGCTCTGTTGTATTTGTCATATCTTTGCCCGTGCCTTATCTAAAGCAATTAAATTTGCAGGAGAGAATTTTGAATCCATGTCAGTTCAAATGTCCCAATCACGGGCAAAAATAACCCGATCACAGGGCAAAAGAGTCCGAAAAAGAGCTGATTTAACACAAATATCCGTCTTAAACTTACCAATTTCCCGTCAAAAAGATTTTCAGAGGGAGCACTCTGTCCCCTCCCCCTTTGCCAACACCTGACTATGCCACTGTGGTGGAGGGATTTTGTACTGGAGCACAATAATTTTTAGTTTACATATATATGTGATCAATTATGTTGAAACGATTCTCAACATTGATGATATTACAATAAATTAATTAGCTAATTAGAAGGCATAAATGAAATCGGGAACTGATGGGCGCATCCATGTTATGAATAATCTCACGGCCATGGTGATGTTTGGGCCATCTCGCGGCCATTGCTACGTCATGTCTATACTTTGTCCCATGATGATTGCCAAAACAAAGTAATTTACTTTTGAGTATCTATATATGTCTCTATAGGTTTGTATATGCGTTTTAATCGACGCACATCTGCACACGAACGAACTTTTACCGGACACTCAACAATATTTATAAAGAAGTCTAGGTTTGCCACCGGGCACCGCTCCTCCATTGCGATACACACGTCAAAGAATCCCCAAACCACCAACAAAGCGAGACACGACGTGCTAATTACAACGTCACACCATGCATAATGCTCATCGTGTGATCTATTCCAACCAATTACTGCACAGGGTTGTGCATGTACAATCAGGGGGAAACCGAAGGAAACAGCAATGCGCTGTGACCAAGGTTTTACGATAGCTCGTGTGAAGTGACTGAGAAATAGGGAATATCGGAACGAGCAAAACGGTATAATGGAACGATGTCATGGATGGGAATATTTTGAAGAATTGTGTTTTGCTTTGTGCAATATTAAGACTGTCCTAGTACAGAAGACGATGTCAGAACTACTCAACGACATTTTCCGCTAATATGGACTTTGATCTATTGCCACACAAATCCCTACTAAGTGTCTACGAAATGTATTATGAGCAAAATGAGAATGAAGTATTTGAGAATTTGGCCGAGGCGAGGGCCAAGCTTTCTGGGCTTTAGTATAGCCTATACAATTTGACCCAACCAAGGTTAATTATAAATCAGGGCGCCCTTTTTTAATATGAGCTAAACAATGTTGTCAAGAAGTTTGTTTGGCTGCAGTGATTATATTCCAAACAAGCAGTGCTTCACAGGTTCACATGCAATACAAATAACGAGTGGGTCTCCTTACTTCGATGTAAAGATTTTCACCACAGTATCCCATGAAGAATAGAACCAATTGAAATCCAACCTGTCCCATTCTGTTCAGCTGCTACATAGCACAATATTGCCATTCCAAGGTACACATGAAGGTCGCAATTGATTTTTTGGGGGATTTGAAATGCTTGTACAGCATGTGGCATTGAATGAATTCACGATTAAGGCTCTCCTCGAGCATGACATGCTGAAATAGCGTTCCGGCGACATTTAGTCCCCTTTTCAAAAACTTAGAATATAGTGACAGTTTGTCAGACACGCTTTATTAATCCACAAAATCAACATTCCTCCACACACCTGCGTTATTTTGTTGGCAACATGGCCGCTTACATCAACCCGTGAAACAATAAGCAAGTATGCGTGATGATCTCCTTTAAGAATTTGAATAGACTTACCCAGTTCCTTGTATAATGCTCAACTATTGGTCCTTAGCTTTGTGGCTCATGTTCCTTTCTGAAATATACATTTTCTTCTCGTGCTAGCGTCTTTTGCTGTTATCTATTGTTTTCCCGTGCGTTATCTACACGAATCGGGTTCGAGGAGGCTTCTGGGGTGTGTTATTTTGAATAACAGCTCTAGAGCTTGTTATTTTTAATAACATGCACACTCGGAATTCGGGGTCACAACTAACGCCGGGTCACTGTGATAGTCTAGAAATACAATGTCCTGACAATTAGATCATACGGCGCGATCTGTATATATCCTGATGGCAACTTAAGATACTAATTCTATGGTGTCAACTATGCAACGTATGTACTTACTGACCCTAGTATAGTCCCATCCTGTTGTTAACCTGAATTAGTTTGAATTTAGGGGTTGGGATATAATGGGATCTCCACCCTAACATGAAACTCATGAGCTCACCATTCAGCCTTTCAGAACTAAACTTATTCCAGATATTTTATCTGTCAAATGAGGTGCCATTGATCAAGCCTGTAAATGAACTGGAGCATGAAACTAATTAATTTTGTAAATGAAATCACAAGAAGATACTACGCAAACAGTAATGATTTTAAGAAATATTGCATGTAATCTATTGCCTTCCAGCAAAAAAAATCATGGTGGGTTTATAATAGGATTTTCTACTATTCTTCAGATTCTTTCAAAACTTGGGGGTGGGATTATAATCGAGCATGGGACTATACTCGGGTCAGTACGGTATGTAGAAATATAGAGTGGTATGCTTACCTGTAAATGAACCTTAAAAATTGATTGCTCTTCACATGAAACATTTTATCATAAATAGACATGACACAATTTATTATTTTTACAGCAGCAAATATATGATATAATTGAGATACCGTATTCAGATTAAATTTTCAATACTGTCATTTTAAAATTTGTATGCAGAATGGCAATTCCTTAAGGGTAATTGCAAGAAGACAAAAATGAAAACAAACAACAGAAACCTACCCCAAGAAAATTTTATGGTAAGGCGACAAAAAAAGAAAACCCTGTTTTACGGGCGAGCAGACCTTTCGAGTAGGGTCGGTCGGTCGGGCAAATTTTTTCTTTTTTTTTTCTTTTCTGGAGCCCAAAATTGGCCTAAAATAACCCCAAAATCTGAAAAATCAAGAGAAAAAATGAAATATTTTACAAACAAATTTTCTAAGAAATATTTGCCCAAATTGATAAATTTGGGCTAAAAACAGGCTGATTTTACATGATTTTTGGAAAAACTAAAAAAAAAAAATTCTGCAAAACTGAAAAATCGGGGTCGGTCGGGCCCGTAAAACACGTTTTTTTTTTATTTTCGTCGCCTAATCTGACCAAACAGTGGTTGAATATAGAAGGTTCCTCACCCTTCCCCCCCCCAAAAAAAGGTACTAAGTCAGTTTAACTTCTTGAGATCAAAATTGCAGAAGCTCCCCATTGTACGCCGTCATTTCCATTTGAAATCAAATGCTGTTTCCACAAATGTGGACATCACCCGATACACATAAAGATATCTAGAAATATACTACATCAGCGACGGTCATCAGTTCCTGAGACCTAGGGCCACTTATAACTCCATGTAATTTCTGCATGAAATAATCAATATAGACATGTTTAGGGATGAATAGGGTTAATAGTCTTTATTCCGTATAGACCAGTTAAAAGCAATGTTTGTAAACACGGTAGGGCCTGGTATCTTGAAATAGGCCGGCCTGACGGTTACACACTGGGCAATTTATATATCTGTTAGAGTTTTAATACTATGGGCCATAACGATTCGCAGAATGGATTCGCAGGCAACAAAGAAGTGACGTATGGTGTTAACTGGTCTATAGGCTTGGTTGATTTCCCTTTTCATTCAATCCTACTCCAGGAAAACACAACACTGCATTCTTTTGCTCTATTTAGAAAAGCACTGATCAATCACCTTAGCCATAAGCTTTAACGCTCTATACTAGATTCCAGTTGATAGTGGAATAGCCTCTACTTTTTTGCAGGTGGAGGTATGAATTGAGGGATTAGTATATGAAAACTTTAGTCAGTGTATTTGTGGCATGATGTGCGCTATAACCAACCCTGATCGGATTGGGCCATTCACAGCCCAATCAATAGTCAAAGCATAAACCCTAAATTTTCAAGAAAGCGCAAACTAATCCAGAAATAGTTTCAGTGAAAGCATGTGAAAGCTGATTTTATGAATAGTGAAGATAAAAGTTCTGCATTGTAACACACAGGTGACTGAAGCCTTCTAAAATTTATGATATGTTTTTTGGTAGGCAATGTTTTAAAACCATTCTGGGGTAACACCATAGTATAAATACAAAGTAATGACTGGACGAACAACGTAACTTTTGCTGTAGTTGGCCAGTTTCTTTCAATCTGATCTCTTTTGTATTGCGAGGAAAAAATCTAAGATTTTCTGGGTATTTCTGTCCCCTATTTTGAGTAATGGACGAAGTCCAAACTCCGCCTACCTCTACCATCAACCGGAATCTACTATAGTTACTGGAAGGTTTTTAAATGGCCAGAGCAATCAATACAACCCATTTGGTTTGGTTTAACGCCTCCGCAATCGATGGTGACAATGACAAGTGTTTTTAAATATGTTAAATTTAAATTGCGATAAATTATTTCGTTATCAATCCAAGTTTTAGCATGTTTTAAACCAAAAGCAATGTTTTAAAAATGTTATTTATATATCATACTCTAAGTGTATAATCAATTCGCTATGATGGCGTTCGTACAAAATAACAAGCTTTCGCGCTTGATGACTTGGTTAACTTACCTCTCGAGGCCTAAAGGCCGCTCGAGGTAAGTTAACTAAGTCATCAAGCGTTCAAGCCTGTTATTTAACGAACGCCATCTAGCTCATTGATTATCTTATCCTATCTATCATGGTGGATGGAAAAATGCTTCTTTTCTCGATCTCGGATCCACTTGGAACTCCTGGAGAAATTTCCTTGGGTATATGCTATTGTAAACCTGAAGTCTTAGTATGATCGGAGAATATTTCACCCAGGCAGTAGAATCTCTTGCATTTCCCTATACTGCCTGTACAAAATGTAATTTGACCATATTTTGTAGATTTCTACACTAAATCCTAAATAGCTGAAATAATGATTTTTACAGGAAATTCTTGAAAATGGATATGAATAAGTAAATTGTGATGTCATTCTTTCATTATCCATTAAAATAATCCTTTTTTGTGACTCTATCAAGTTCTTTTAAATACATGTTACCCCTACCCCTAAACATACCTTATTACATAGCAGCTATTGCAATACATGAATTTTAGCCCTCATAGTAATACTCTTCTGTATCAAGTGGTTCATATTGCTACCAAAGTAGAATTTGAACATTGTGCTAACAAGCCCAAACTGAAATAAAACAAGATCAGTGCATTGAGGTAGCTTTAGGAAGGAAAGTATTAAAATGTTGCCGGCAACATCCATAAGCACGCTGATTTGGGCTTAATAATTACAGGTGAGGGCTAATGTATATAAAGGCTTTACAACCATACAAAAATGTCATTTTTTTTAAATTCTAGAGGGCGCACTATTTTTCAAATGTGCCAGTGTCTCTTTAAATGGTTCAATTTACTGACTACACTGAACACGGATGTACAACACTCTATTTATGCATCTAGTATAATTGTATGCCCCTGCAGTTATTATTGTACATTTTCTTGCCGATATTTCAATCCGTTTAGATGTGAGAGCTAGAAACGTGATTTTGTGAGCCCCATAGAGGACTGTGTAAAATTATTATTGGTTGACCAAAATGGAGTAAATTTTCGCTCATAACTTCCAAACCAAACATCCTCTAGCCCTAAGATTTCATTGGGTAAATGAAAAAAATAGTAGCTTTCTTCTGATACCAAAATTCCAATCACTTCCGGTAAAATCTGGGGACGAGGCTATTAGCGATCGGGCCAAGGACCTTTAACCGTCAATGATAGTGCAGTAGTGAATCAGGCCTTACAATGTGTATTATCGCTTCTACTATAAAAAAAATACAAGTCTATTTCCCACAATACTTGGTAAGTGCCAGGCTCCCATATCAAGTTAAAGGGATTAGCAGTGATAATGGGAGAAAATAAAAATGTGGAAATGCATTTTTTAAACTTATAATCAGCGCTGAGTGTGTACAATTCCATATAAAAGAGTGAAAAATTCAGTATATGAGGAAATTTGTCATACCATCTCCCACAAATGGACATACAGCAATGGCGCCCAGCAATGGAGTTTCAAAATCTACACTGAGCAGCTGATTATGGCTTACACCAGTACAGAATAAACAAAGATAAATGATGTTTGAGTTTGCAATCAAACTGTACAGGTTATGATGCACATATCATGCTTAAAATCTGGGATGTTCACAGGGAAAGGCTTTTTGGATCTCAAGTCGGAATTCTAATAAGCACATATAGAACAGTGAACCATTTGCAGGTTATGTTAGCACATCTATGCCAGTAACAAAAATACAAAAATAGGAATTTTGATGATTTTTTTTATGTTTCGGATCAGCAAATCGCTGCATGTCCCTTTTAAAGGCACTTTCAGTGATTTGCTAAATCAGAAAATAATAAAAAAAACCATCAAAAATCAGATTTTTGTATGTATGTCTGTAACAAGTATAAGTGTAACATACCCTACAAGTGATAGGCCCAAAAGCAGCCTAATAAGGACAAAATCGGATATTTTAGTCATTACTGTCCTTACGGACACTTACTAGTAGTTGAATGAGGATTGATATCTCGGAATACTGCTGTTTTCTCATTTTTCTTTCAATTGTTCAGTTGGAAAAAAATAACCTATGAAAATTATACAGACTAATCATTCATTTTTAAGCTATTCCTGCAATTTTCAAATATATTTACTCCTTTGGGTAGATCACTGATGTATCTTTAAAGGCACTATCAGTGATTTGCTCAATCAAAAAAAAAAAAAAAAAAAAAAAATGTTTACTATAGCATTTGGTGATACATGTACATGTACTTGATTATTTCACGCCTGCTCTCAGGTTTTATGTACTTGTGTTTTGTATTTATGTCTTTACCATAGCGCTTAGAGACTTCGGTGTAAAGCGCTCTATAAGCACTGTTGTATTATTATTATTATATTAAAAAAAACATCAAAAATCAGATTTTTGTATGTATGTCTGTAACAAGTATAAGTGTAACATACCCTACAAGTGATAGGCCCAAAAGCAGCCTAATAAGGACAGAATCGGATATTTTAGTCATTACTGTCCTTACGGACACTTACTAGTAGTTGAATGAGGATTGATATCTCGGAATACTGCTGTTTTCTCATTTTTCTTTCAATTGTTCAGTTGGAAAAAAATAACCTATGAAAATTATACAGACTAATCATTCATTTTTAAGCTATTCCTGCAATTTTCAAATATATTTACTCCTTTGGGTAGATCACTGATGTATCTTTAAAGGCACTATCAGTGATTTGCTCAATCAAAAAATCTAGAAAATCATCAAAAATCAGATTTTTGCATGTTTGTAACAAGTATAGGTATCCTAACATACCCTACAAGTGATAAGCCCAAAAGTAACACAATAAGGACAAAATCAGATATTTTAGTCATTACTGTCCGTGCAAACACTTAATGTAACACGTTATTGAATGGAGAATCATATCTTTGAACTTAACTTAAACAAAGATTACCCTGCTTTTGCAGACAGATTCAAAGCAGCATTAACAAAACAAAACATCACAAAGAACAATGCTAACAAGAAAAGCAAACAACCAAATGTCCTATGAAATAGAGGTGTGTTTTGAGGCAATGTTTTGAAAGAGTTTAAATCACTAGCAGCCCGGATGGAATTGGGCCAGATTTGTTCCATTTTTGAGCACAAGCAACTGCAGAATGCCCGTCTCCAGCAAGTTTCTTGCTGAAGGTATTTCAAGCAAACCGTAGAGAATGAGCGAGTTGGGACATAGCACAGGGCGTGATTGAACACTGCAGTTTTCCACCGTTTCGTTCAATTTTGCAGTTGGAAAAATACGTAATGTGAACTCTATAGACTTACCCTTCACATTTAAAGTACAACCAGAGATTTTGAGGTACCTTAATATTGTGTCATAATAGTAAATTCATACGAGATTAGACACTCATTACTTACCTTGTATTTGGACTACACAAATCCTTAAAAGCGAGAAAAAAATGATTTTGATTTGCTTATATTTCAACGTAAAACATAGGCTAAATTTCTATTTGCTCTACGAATTAGAAATTTCACAATTTTGTACCACGAAATCATTTTCAGCTTAATCCTTCAGATGGGGATATTGTTTATTGAAAGCTTTAACACCAGAAGCAAAAATTAGTACTTTTGATTTTTTTAGGGACAACCTGATATGTGAAATCTCTCGTTGCACCTTTAAAGAGACATTGAGGAGATTTCCAGAAATAGTGGCCCCACTTTTTGTTGAACCCAACCCCGTTTTTTTTGCATATTTGGAATGCTTTCAAAACCAATGTATTAGATCACCCTTTGAAGTGAATAGCCGAATCGCCCGTCTTTATGTAATACTATGATGATTTAGTATTTTCCTGTCGTGCACGACATAAATTCAAGCATTGTTGTTTATGGGACGATTTATAAGCGGCCCAAGTTCAAACAATGTTTGTCTGTTTTCTTTTGTATTGTTTGTTCATAACCTTCGAAACGTTCTCTATAGGTGGTCTACAACCGATCAGAGAAATTTGTATCGCTAAAAAAAATCTCCTCCGTCACTGTAAGCTACTCTTGGCATTTTTCCAAATATTTTGACCATCTTGTCGGTCAAATCACTGATAGTGTCTTTAAGACCGATAACACAAAAAAATAAAACAAATGCCTTTAAATCTAGTAATCCTCATAATTACCACTTCCCATCATAAAAAACAGAGAGAACATTGACAGTTAAAGGGGGCCTTCGTGATTCCACAGCCTCGTCCCCCGACTTACCTCAAAAAATGTTGAGATTTTTATATCATCTGAACCGTTAGCCTTGTAAATCCATGTGTGCCAAATCCTTACGTGCCAATTCGGTCCGCATCTGTAAGAAATTCCCAATTTTTGAGATAAACGAAGAATTACAGTATGTTGGTTCCTATGGGACCGGGAAACGAGCATTGTTCGTACACAAACCACAAGATCGGGAACAGCTGCAATTTTGAGAATAAGCTTTTCTCAAGGATATCTGGTGATTAATGAATAAAACAGAAGGTGCTGAAATCATGAAAGGCACCTTTAAAATAATGTGTGTGACAATGTTGATGAGCCTGGGGGAAATGACCTGTGACATATTGGCGCCCTATCTAATGTGCACTTATTGCTATCTAATCCTAATAAATTCAAACCCATTTGCGTGAACATGTTGGTTGTATTCAAAAAAATGTTGTAAAATGGAAAAAAAATACCCACTTTGATATCTAACTGACATGCTGTCACATGATAGTTTGATTTTTGTGTGTGTTTGTCCCCATTTAAAGGCAAATACCATGCATCAAGCCCCCCTCAAAAATGTGACTGTAAAATGAAAAGGGAGAGGAAAAGGGGATGCCACCGAAGTTTATTAATATCATGTAGGCCTATCTAACTGTGACCCCTCCTTGTAATTATTTCAAATTAGTAATTTTGCAATATCCAAAATGAGCAAATTACTAACAAAAACATGAAAGGACACATTTTAAAATGGTGCTTGTTCCGATCGTCTTTGGGATTAACTGGAAGTAGTAAGAAACCCTAGACCTGTGGACAGATCTGATTTACAATGCGACGGCCGTATTGGGAAGGTGGTGATCCCCTTAATTACCCGACCCCTTGAGGTGACTTGACCTTTGAGCCTCTGTACTTGCACCAAAATGGCATTGATGTATTTTTATTTGTTAATTAACAACTTTACAAGGACCATTATTGATTTTCACCAATCCAAAATGTCAGGGATTTGACCTTTTCACCCCTATAACGTTACCCCTGGGTCACGGATGGGGTCAACTTTAACTTGTTTTCTTCCTCTGTATTTTATGATGCCACAAGGCTTATCCCTGACAAATTTCAGCTCAATCGGAGCTTGTTTGTAGCATTTTGACCATTGACCTGACTTTGAACTTTGGGGTCAAGGCTATCATAGACCTCTTCTACTAATCAATTTACATCCCTGTAGTAATGACGGGCTTTTCTGTCCTCTTTAGGCTAAGATCAATCCAATTTTGGTCTTTTTTAATTTAGCATTTTTTTGTCAAAATTGACCTTTTGAACGCCCTAATATACCTGTTGGATCCCGGTATAAA
>JAMKCH010039313.1:0-13734 GCA_023653785.1 Ophioderma brevispina | reverse complement strand
TTATGCCCTGACTTCTTCTTATAGCAATTACTGCACGAGGCTTACCATTATCTCCAGATGTGGCTATACTTGGTTAGATACTTAGAAGCAAGTATTTCATGAAATACTTCGAAACAGTTTCTTAAATCAAAAACCAAGATTGTTATGTAATTATTTTTTGATGCAAAGATTTTCCTGAAAAACTTGAAAAATTATTTTTTCCAAGCGAAAAAACATGTTTTCAAGCAAAACCGTTGCCAAACCGTTACTGTACAAACTCTATGGGAAAATGACGTGTATTTTACAACACTCGTAAAAAAAAACAAGATTCCCTAAAACTGCTGATTTTGTGTTAATATAAGTAATTTGCGTTTTCTAGAATAGACATCAACATAAAATATGTTTTCAAAATGTTTGATGTAAGCGCAAGGCTTATTTAAATTTTCCGTCTCTTTGCCCAATTTTCGCGTGTTTTAAAAACAATGTTTTGCCCCTAATATGCACCCAAAATAACAAATCTCATTTTTTATTGCTGATTTGGGGTTGTCTTATGATCCTTCACACGTGGTATAAATTTCGTGCAAAAATTCCCTCGGGAAAGTGGTTTCCTGGGGGGTCCCCCTTGGGCACCAACGGGAGTGAAAACCCCTTGGTCACTTAAGTGTTAAGTAGGTCCCAGAGAACAAGAAAAGTTTGATGGAGAATTCCCAGGGGTGGCAGATGGCGGCCACCTTGGCTGCCATTTTGGTATATTTTCAAAGCATAACTCGAGTTGTGAATGTGCAAGGTTTTCAAAATGGCTGCCATTTTGGTATATTTTCAAAACATAACTCGAGTTGTGAATGTGCACCTACAAATACAACTGACTCACAAATTCTTTTTGATGGCAGGCTAATAGGATTGCTTCAGATGATGTTTCTGCCACTCGAAGCTGAGAAAGGGCATATTATACCTTGTCATCAGCTGAGCCAAATTCTTTCAAGCCCTTCCAAAACGTCAGCTTTCCCTTGCCAGGAAATCTCCTGTGACATTTGCCCATGGTAGTACATGAGAACCGGGAAAAATGTGGCCTTCTGAGCATAGGGACATGTGGTCTTCTGATTTAAAGCTTTTAACGTGTGGCAGGAGATATAATAATAGCAGAGATTTATATAGCGCCTTATGCTATTGGCCTCTAAGCGCTTTCACAAATGGCCGCTGATCACTGTGGCCCAACCATACCATAAACCATTTAGCATCATTTCAGCAGATCGGGATCAGCGCTTTCCCTTATCAGCAAACATACATCGAGATAACCATCGCAGCCGGGACCAGCTTCCCAAATATCGCATGGGTAAATCGGGACAAATAAGCGGTTAGTTTCTTGTCCAGGGAAATTACAAGACAGCTGAATCTCACAGGGCTCGAACTCACGCCTATACGCATGGATGAGCATACCCTGTCGTCGAGCGCTAACCTGATTGAGCTATCTTTCCCTCTTATATATATATAGTCATCTGGACTCATAACTCCACCTACAAAAGTGAAGAATATAGCCTCAGTTGACTATTCAGGCAACATTAGTTATACGCTTTATTCCGTTTGTTGTCTTTGGAGCCCGGACTTTTTTACACCGATGTAAAGGAGATATAATCCGGCTCCGTCATGCGGACAAGAGTCACTGCTATGATCCGGCGACTCTAAAAAACTTGTACACCCGGCACTTAGATGTATGAGTGAAAATACCTGCCTGACCGTGTTGATATCACTGACTCGTGGAAGCTAAACTGTCCTATAATAATTATATTGAACAAAGCTATGCCAAAATTGAACTTTTAAGTGTAGTAGATATGGCAGCCATTTTTGAAATACAAATTAACGAGATGGATTGGAAGAATTACAATTTACTCTCAACAATCCAAAAGCAACACCTTGACTAGATTAAATTTGTATGAAACACCCACTGATTTACCAGACTTGTGGGTGTTTGACATTCGAGTTTCGGCACCAAAACTAGCTACCTAGCACATTCCAACGGGGTGGGCGAGTTATGAGTTGTGAGATGATATTAACAAAATTGCAATCCATTTGAAATCAATAATGGCCGCCACTGCCACCCTTAAAAATTCTCATCAAACTTTTCTTGTTCTCTGGGACCTACTAAAGGTTGTCTAAATAGGTTGATGCCTTTAATCATTGAAATCCCACGGGACTTCATATCAAACCACATCCCCCTAACTACACCTGAAATCTTTAACAGAAACACTTCTACCTGGTGACGTATACCTGTTCCACAGACGCCTATAAAGTCTGGTTGAAGAACCTCTATTGTAACAATTGACATTTAACATTTCTCAGCGCGATACTGTCGACTGCTGTGTGCAATTTCAATGGATTTTTCGATTTAAAAACTTGGTTCGTCGGAAAAAAATAATCTTCGAATTACTGCACATTGCGTTCGACGATAGTGGAAATGGATAACTGAGAGATTTCCAAAGGCTACAATATTTACCTATTATTCTTCTGATACGCCGTTTATTTTATTTTAAAAGAGTTAAATTTGACGAGACCTTTTGATTTCATGCGGGTAATTTAGAATAGGCTACCTTTTATTATTTTAAGGCACTAAATTGGAAGATGTATGGGATATTCAGTATAGTTATGGATGAAAGTCATGTAATTGATGTGTGACCTACATGCAGCAGTTGGGGGTACATTTGTTTTGGCATCCCTTATACGTTAATATATTATTTGCCAAGAAAAGAAATTTTAGTTACTTTAGATATATGTGTTCAAATATTCCCAGAGCTAGCCGACATTTGTAAGACCTCAATTACAAATGCTTGCGGTGATTAAATATTTGGCGACTGACGGGGTCCTGAAACGCCAATTCTTAAGTGTCGCAAAAGGTGCCTTAAGGGGAGGGCCAAGACAAAGTTTCTACAGGGCTCAATTGTTTAAATTGAATCCAATCATAATCAAATGTACACAATGTTATTTGTCTAACCACACGGATTCAGAAACTGTATAGTTTGTAATATATACCGCCAGATAAAGTTATAGACGGCCTAGAGTTATAGGATAAAAATAGCAAAAATTAATAAAAAAAGGGTCAATTTCAGTTGTACAGGGATCAAATTTTAAAGTTGCTCCGATTTGGATAAAAAATGGTGCAAATTATTGATGGAGTTCATAGGATTAAAATAAGGAATGGTTTTTGACTGTCTAAAATGCTTAGTTACCGATGTACGGGGCACAGAAGTTCAACGTCCATTGCATTCAATGGGGCTGGGGCTTGACCTTGTTTCCCCCTACTTTGTTAAGCAAGCATTTTAGAGAGTCAAAACTATCCCTTATTTTAATCCTATGAACTTCACCCATAATTTGCACCACTTTTTATCCAAATCGGAGCAACTTTAAAATTACTAATAGTTGCAATGGTAGCTGAATGACAACAATCTTCCAGTACAATTCCCGGTCTTTAATAGCTATTACCTTTCGATAACACCTAACGCATGAGGGCGTGTAGCACATTTCCTTTTCCACGTTTACGTCGGTGTCTCGGACAATGTAGGTGGCACTGCAATGATAAAAATAAAGTGTCGAGAATGGATTTGTTTAAAATCTCTACAGGGTGAATAAAACACAACTCAAATTCACATTTGTTAGTTTAAGATAAATGAATTATCTTCCAAAGGTCTGATTCTTGTGCATCTTTAGTTAAAAAGGGTTGAAATTAATTGAATATAAAAATTCTTCTTAGCGTATCCACATGGCTTTAGTCCGGATGCCAGCCAGTTTACTTAGAAAATATTACTATAGTTAGTTTTTTTTTGTGGATTTGGCTTCCTTAGACCACCCATTATAAGAAATCAACTGCTGACAGTCCATCAGCATTGAGCAATTTTAGATATTCGTAAAAAACAAAATGGCCGCCAAAATGCCATATTTTAGCAAAATTTTACCAAGAAGGTTGTGTTTTTTCTTAGTAAAGCAGAGGAAAACAATATTTTATGGTATTAATGGGGTGATAAAAGACACAGGCTATATTTAAAGATTTCAAGATGGCGGTTAAATATCAAGATTGTAGCCCAAAAACAAAATGGCCGCCAAAATACCACATTTTTGTGAAATTTCACCAACAAGATTTGTTTTGCCATAGTACAAGCCTGACAAATGTATCATGTTATGGATGCCACTTAACAGGGAACAAGCCATGTCTATGAGTTATATTTTTATTCACAGAATATATTTCAAGATGGCAACCAAATACATCGCTGCCAAGGCTCCAAAGCATCTCGTTGTAAATTTAACCGATTTCTTTTTGTAAGTGACGGCTGAACAAATATCAAGAAAATGTGCCATACTAGCTTACATACTAACTTAAGAGAATAATTTAAGTAGAAATTCGAATTTGTATTTTTTGTGACCAAGAGATAGACGAGGACGCCAACCCATTTACCTCCCATATGGGGATACACCTGAATCGTGAGCTGCGAGGATCTGTATGTATGTACCCTACAGCGACATCAGTAAAGTTTTGATCTATACAAATGCATCTCACAGCCCTTGACTACGCAGATGATCTAGCTCTAACAGCCAATCTGATATGTGGTGCACAAGATCTACTAACATCACTTGAGAATGCTGCATCTAAATGCATACATCTAAATGCAAAAAGACAAAATAATGAAGATAATCATTTGAAGTAATTGGGGACCTATGTTGCCGACAGCACGAAAAAAAGACGCCCTGTCCCACAAAGAACAAGCTTGGCATGCCTGCAATAGACTGCACCACTTGGTAATCTGCTATCTCCAATTCAAAGTTATTTAGAGCCTCTGTAGAAGTATCAAGTTCTATGGACATGAGACCTGGACCATGAATAATAGCTCCAAGATAAACTGGATGGCACCTACCCAGCTTCTTATGCGAGTACAACATGTTATGGATTATCCTTCTCCATTCCTCTTCCTTTCCCAATGCCGATCACATTTGCCGGTTCACTGCATGTTCGAGTTATCAATTTAGTCACATGGGAGGAGGTTCCCATGCCCACACATGCTCATCTCCCTTAGGCTACATTATATGTGATTGCTCGAGACATCCACAGGATCCATCTTACATTCCCAACTTAATGACGGACTGGGACATCTGGCGCTACTGGTGAACACCCTCTTGGTTGCGTCCAAGATAGATAGACATACACCCACACATATCTTTTTCATACCTTTACCTTATATATCAGCTTTGTGTTACCCATGATGTTACATTTCACAACCTGAAATTTTAGGAAGAATTAAAAAACTCCAAATGCCAGTAACTACTCTAATCTGCGATGTTTTCAACATATGCAAAGATCAAAATAGAGCTAGGCATATAATCGGATTGCCGGAGGATTATCAAGCTCAATGTAGTTACGCACTGAAACACCGAAGAGCATTGAGCAACTACTCTCTTCTACCGCATGTTTTATCAGTGGTCTCCTGAACTACTTTACCACCCGCGGCCTACGAACCCCAAGATCTACACTCTCACCATAGGATCATTCATTCCTTTAACTGTCCGCATCTGGGGCCGCGTTTCACAAAGACTTACGATCAATTGTAAGTTTGATGTATCGATCGTTAACTCGATCAAGCTAAGTTTGACTTGATTGTTCAAACTACCTTGATCGAGTTTTACGCTTGATTACAATCGATCGTAAATCTTTGGTGAAACGCACCCCATCTTGACTGTCCTTTCTGGGCCATTCTTGCTATAATCAAAATAAGGTGTCTTTGGGTGACCGTGGTACAGTTTGCAAAAAAACCCCAAAACAATATGGGGTCCTCTAATTGAAACGTTAAAAATATGAGGTATGTTGGGACAACAATGCTGAAATGGGTGGGGTGGGGTTCTAAACAGCCTTACATACGCATTACCTCCAAAGTAGGAGTGACCCCTGGTTGCTAATCTCACTGATATTATTCCCCATCGACTGCATATTGCCTTCAAAGTACATAACTATTGCATGGGATTGTAGTTCTTGTTTCTATACCCTGTAAGTCCTTATAAAGAAAGAGTAAAATGAATAGGCAACCTGACGATCACCACAAAAAGAGCTAAAAGGAGGTAGCGGTATTTGTTTTGTTAGATCTGGGAGCATTTCCATGTACACAAGGCAGGGTCCCGCTCCATGATTTTGAAAAGTGGCAAAAATGGCGTTTAAGGGATTTAAGAGATATAAACCAAACATAAGATTATCACTATCATGACCAAGTTTTGCTAATTGACCCTAAATGAGAAGATATGATCATTTTTTTATGGAATTAAACCGGGCATTTTGATGGAATTGCTTTGTTTTGATAGGTCCAACAACGGTCAAAATAGTTGCTATAAATATGATAAACGGTTATGGGATATCTAGAAATCCCTCTAACATTGTTGTGCAATAGGTTTCGGACAATTATATAGAAAAATGAGTACAATGATGGTTGAAATCATTTTACAGCGAAAAACAGATCGGTTGTCATTACAATTGAGAGGAAACAGCGTCCAATTGTACTTGGTGACTATATGATTTTCACACAGTAATTTCCGTATAAAACAAATGGAGGGAGGGTTCCTCATTAAAGGACTTATACCCAAAACCTGGTCAGGGAAAAGATCTCATTAAGACTTCATACCAAAAAAAAAAAACCTTGGTCCAGAACACCATCAAAATGAACCTTGGTAAGGGATTCTTTTCGGAAGTCACAATCCAAAAAGAAACCCTTGTCCAGAAGAGCTTTTAATTAAAGACTTCATACCAAACAGGGTAAACTTTTCATGAAATGCTCGCACAAAAAGAACCCTGGTCAGAAAGGCTGTCTCATAAAAAGGACTCCTAAAGGAAAGAGGAAGCCTGGTCAAGAAGACTTTGAGATGTGAGCAATGCTTGATACATCAACATTTCCATGACGCGGAACCACTATAACTGCATTCTGAGAAAAACATAACCATATATTTCACAAAGTTTTTGCTATTTTGGCGGCCATTATTACTTTTGTGTAGATTGATCTTGATATTTAACAGCCATTTAGTTAAAAAACAAATCATATGTATTGCACATTTCACAAACTTGTTATTTGTTCAGCCAGCCGTTACTGAGAAAAAGTAATCGGTTAAATTTACAACGTGATGCTTTGTAGCCTTGGCAGCGATGTATCTGGTGCCATCTTGAAATTATATTCTGTGAATAAATAACATATTACATTTGTCAGGTTTATACTACAGCAAACAAACCTTTTTGGTGAGATTTCACACAAAAATGTGGTATTTGGGCGGCCATTTTGTTTTGGGTCACAATCCTGATATTTAACCGCCATCTTGAAATCTTAAAATATGCTTGTGTGTTTTCATCCGCATTAATACCATAAAATTGTTTTTCCTCTGCTTTAACTAAGAAAAACACAACATTCTTGTAAAATTCGCAAAATATGGCATTTTGTCGGCCAGTTTGTTTTTTACGAATTCTAAATGCCTCAATGCTGAGACTGTCAGCAGTTTGATTTCTGCAACTAGATTGGTCTAAACATTAAAATCTTTGAGAAAAAAACATAGTAACATTTCTAAGTTAGAGCAAAAATCAGAAATGGCATCCACTACTTGTGGTGGTGTCAGTATTATTCAACTAAGTACGCTAATTCCGTGCCGTGTTTATCCACGATACGGACGCTCCTAACATGGTCCCCGCTTTTTTGAGATGGGCGGATTGGAACGTCGTGGTTTTATCCCTACTCTTATTCGACACTGATTGCTATATACATGTACAGTTGTGACTCTCTGTCACGGTACCGGCTTTTTTAAAACGTCCCCTCCGAAGGACGGGATGCTTTCAGCTTCAATTGCCCAATTCCAAGTGAACCATGAGGAGCGGCGGTATTCGGTACCCCTACCGATCCCGAATTAACGAAGTCGAAAAGATATCCCGCCCCAGTAATTATCAATTTATAACACAGACCCGATCCGCGTGTTGATTTTGCCGATTTTCTTAGGTGCAGAGACCCCACACTGCGAGTCAGATGTTAACGATTTGTAAGCGCTTTCAAAACGTACCTGTCAATCAATATGTCAACAACCTGTGGATAATCAAACTTGCATCTCATTCATTCTGAAAATATCTCTCAAAGAAGGAACATGGAGCAAGTTCAGCAGTATCTCTTCCTCGCGGGAAAGTCACATTTTCGACAATTATATGTACATCAAAGATAAGGACGTGAAAAGGGATAAGCTAGATCTAGATGCCCGTGGCTTCAAGGAACGTCTGAAGTTTGGCGATAATGGCAATTTCCTAGTAGCATTTCGCCCAAGTTGTGTACCTGTCAGATATCGCGATGGGGTTTGCTCCCTCGGTACAAGACTGACGCTGAATTTCGGGTTGCAATTTGGAAATTATCGCCATAGACTCGTACCCGCTGACAAGAAGGAAAATTATACTCGGGCTTTGTTAAACAGCGTACCTGACATTCCTGCCAACCTGGACTTCTTCCTTTTTTCAATGTATTTTGGCAAGTGGCCTGCAACAGATCTCCAGATATGGGACTGGTATGGACTTGATAACCGCACCAAAACCACATTGAGGGGTGGCACTCCCGTTTACCACCTTACCACCACCACCACCGTGCAAAACCCAAGGAGACCCCCCACCTTCCCATGTTCAAGTTTTGCTTTCAACTGTTTTGAGGAACACGGGAGAATCATGGGGAAGATGGAGGCGAGACTACTTGGACAGAGTGCCCCCCGTAAAGACCCCAAGTATGACGCTGTATCGAAGCGCATGCAGGCAATCATGCAAGAGTTCGCCGAGAGAAGGGCCCCGTGGACTACCTAACAGGCCTTGCCTTCTGCGCTCCAGCACCACTGCGGATGTGATTTTCTGCAGCAAAGGTTCCTTTAGAAACCAAAACAGCGGTCTTTTCTTCTTTTAGAACCGCAAGAAACCGTTCCCTTTTCAGGACCAACCTATCTTCCAAAACGAGATAAGATTTGTGTTTGCAATAAAGTTAATAAAGAAACAATTAAAGAAATACAAGATCAACACTGAATCACACTGCCCAGTTGTCCTTTCCCCTAAACCCCCCAGTGTCCTTTCCCGTTGCCCAGCTGTCCTTCCCCTATGCCCAGTGTCCTTTACCCCTACCTTAATCAAAAAGCAAAGACAAAACAAAAACAAAAATAAAAAAACAAACAAATTTTCAATGCAAACGTTTCGGAATATTGTTTTACATAAAAGGAACCAAAAAAAAAAACAGATTGAATGTGTAAACAAAACAAAAAAGAATACAAAAAGATTTTTGGAAATTGTTTGTACATTAAGGCATATAAAAAGTTTAAAATAAAGACCAAAAACAAAATAAAATTAACCACGCCAAGTTTTTGGAAAGTGTTTGGAAACAATTAACAAATTAAAGCCTATTATAAGCTCAATAAAAGGCCAAAAAAAAAGAATAACTTTTTTTTTGGAAGAAAAAGTAAACAAAACATTAGACATGAATGTTTTTAGAAAAAGTCTTTGGAAATTAATGGCCTATAAAGTAAAAACAAAATTTAAAATAAGAAGAGTTTGGAAAGTGTTGTTGTAATTATTAAAGGTAACACAGTTCACTAACAGGCAAAAAGACAAGAATAAAATATAAGTTTTTGGAAAGTGTTACAATAATTATTTCTGCCTATAAAGAGTAAAATAAAAGGACCCCAAGCAAAAAAATTTGGAAATTAATTAAAATCCATTAAAAAGTTCAATAAAAGGCCCCAGAGCCAAACGATTTTGAAAAAAATAACATTGTTTGGAAAACGTATTTTTTTAAGTATTTGGACCAATGACTTTAAAAAGCCAATAAAAAATTTACAATCAAACTTTTTTTTTCCAAACCACAAGTGTTTAAAAAGACAAATCCAACTACCAAAATACGGACCATTGGTCCATTATACAGCATGTTCATGAGTCATGTCAGCTTTCCACGGCACGTCGCCGCCATGTCTGCATTAGCTGCCTCAAAGAGTCTCGGCCCGATCACTCAATCAATTGCCTATTGAAAATCGAAAATAATCCCGTCATTGTTATTAATTGGTTTAGTGGTGGATTGCGTCTTCGGACTTAAACAAATTCGGACTTCGGTAGGAAGCGCGGTATGGTATCTGTATTTAATCAATTATAGCTCTTCTACATCAAAATATATCATTGTTATAAACGAAATATCTTAAGTGAATTAGGGTTGCCTTTTTATTCACATTGTTGCAGTTGTAGTATTAGTGGTGGTCATGGTGCTGGCAGTAGAAGCAGCGCAAGTAGTAAGCCAATTCCACGCAAAGACATGTTCCACCATCAAAACGGGTGGCTTCACGGCAATATTGAAAAAAAAAAGACAGATATTATTATTCTTTAAAAACATAACTGTTGGGAATAATTACAACTTTATGGGAAAAAGTAGACGTTTTTGTCATTCATCGCAGTTTCTCACTGGCTCCAAAAACATCACAACGAAATAAAATGACATTTGGATTTGCATCCCCATTTTTGAGGGATTGCGACCGACTACATTGGGCCAAATTGACTAAGTTTCACGCACCTCGCGCACGTTTTGTCCCTTTTAACAGTCTTGTTGGAGCTGGCCATGGGGACGACTTCAGTTCCCCATGGAAACGCCCCTATTTTGACAGACTGGAATTATAGACCACATTTTACATATCCTTGCAGAGGTTTCATTCAAATAGGGTGACCCGATCATGGTCAAAATTTCAATATGATATTTACTCCCTTACATGGAAGCATATCACTAGAAACATCTGATTACAAATTTTGAGTTAAATCGGTCAAGCCATTTGGAGAGTGGAATAAAAAATGTGTACTAAATTGGACAAAAGGACAGCTTGACTGTGTTAATTAATGTTTTTTGAATCATTTCAGGTTGATGGAGTTTAGCCGGGACGAGATTGTCGATCAGATCACCCACCTTTAGAACCAGTTCAAAAAATCTAAATTTTGTTTTGTCTAATAAAGTTGGATGGCCCGATTTAAGGATATCAATTTTTCATCTTGATAGATTGGCCTTCACTCCAAAATCCCATCTGTAAAGTTTCGCGCCGATATTTCGAATCTGTTTTGATGCGAGAAGCTTAGGAAAATGTGATTTTGTAAGCCCCATAGAGTACTGTGTAAAATTAATATTGCTCGACCAAAATGGGTCACATTTTCGTTCATAACTTCCAAACCAAACATCCTTTGGCTCTAAGATTTCACAGGGTAAATGAGAAAAATAGTAGCTTTCTTCTGACCCCAAAATGTTGACCACTTCCGGTAAAATCTGGGGCTTCTGGGGACGAGGCTATTAGCGATCGGGCCATGGACCTTTAAGTTAACAATTTTGATTTAAATATTAGACCAAATGGGTATTAGACCAGATGGACATTAGACAAATGGATATTACACCAAATGGGTATTAGACCAAATGAATATTAAACTAGCTGAATATTAGACTAAATGAATATTAGACCAAATGGATATTAGACCAGATGAATGTTAGACCTGATGGCTATTAGACCAGATGGATATTAGACCAAATGGATATTAGACCAAATGGATATATGACCAGATGGATATTAGACCAGATGAATGTTAGACCTGATGGCTGTTAGACCAGATGGATATTAGACCAAATGGGTATTAGACCAGATGGATATTAGACCAGATGGATATTAGACCAGATGGATATTAAACCAGATGGATGTTAGACCAGATGGCTATTAGACCAGATGGATATTAGACCAAATGGATATTAGACCAGATGGATATTATACCAAATGGATATAGACGGTGTGAGTTTCAGACCAGATGAATATTAGACTACGTGGCTATATACTAAACTGTTATTAGCCCAAGGGATCAAATCAATACTGAACCGGTTCCAGGCGGTTCATTTAATTCGCTCAATATCCTTTAATCCGATTAGGAAATTCAGCAAACTCAATGAATTAATTGAACCGCGCGGAACCGGAAAGAGCCGGAAAACACCCGCCAGTTGAGTATTGAATTCGTCCCTAAATGGTTATTAGACTAAATGGTATTAGACCAGTTGGAGTTAGATAAAATGGGCATTAGACCAATTGGGATTAGACCAAATGGCAAGTCACCAGTGGGGCGAACAAAACACTCACCTGACATTCTGTAAATAGCTGGTGTCTTCTAAGCCCATAACACGGAGCAGATTATACAGAACATGGTAGCAGAAATCAACATCTACACCGGTATCAAACCTCACACATCCCATCCCCGGGTTTACGTTAGCCTGTAAAATGGGTTTACGTTAGCCTGTGTATTTGCCTATTTACTTTGTATACATGGATAATTATTATGTGTTTCTTCCCATATCATATTTTTTCGCCCCTTTAATCTATTTCTTAAGATCATTTATGCCTATTGGGTATTCTTTTTATTGGTTTTCGGTTAATAGTTCTAGTAATAATAATAGCAGAGATTTATATAGCGCCTTATGCTATTTGGCCTATAAGCGCTTTCACAAATGGCCGCTGATCACTCTGGCCCAACCATACCATAAACCATTTAGCATCATTTCAAGGGATGCAGCAGATCAGGATCAGCGCTTTCCCTTATCAGCAAACATACATCGAGATAACCATCGCAGCCGGGACCAGGGCCCAAATTCATAAAACCTTACTAAGCCTAGTTGACAACTAAAATGGAACTTAGTTGCCAACTAAGCCTAGTTGATTACTAGTTGGAATTTATAAAACCTTACTAGTGCTAGTTGCATTCTAAGAATCTTGCTAAATTTAGAGTTGATCCAGAGCAACTCTAACTCACTAGTTGGCAACTAAATCAGTTTCTCACTGGCCACCGACCTGACAACAGTGAAGAAAACAATATTATTATTATTATTTCTGTAAATATTTTACAAGACAATTAACACTGAAGTTTATTGCCTCAAATTATTGATTTATAGTTATGTGAATGTAAATTAAAACAATATATATATATCATTTGATAAAAAAAAATGTGAGTAAAGTTTGTCTTCAATTTTCATTTGCATTAACATAATGCCGTAATAGCATCGGTGAAAAGGGAAAGGAGGAACTTGTGTAAATACAGCCCCCAAAATAATGCTTAATATTAAACATCACATTTCTCAAAGCAGTATTATCTCTCACACGGCAAGGACGAAAGGAAAAAACAAAAGCAAGGAGGCCAGAAGTAGGTAGCGGCCTTTCTCGCCGTTTCATGCAATTTTATTTGAAATAGGCATCGGCCTAAAACTTGTGCTATTATCAAAAGATGGCCAGCAGCAAGCAAAACCATTTAAAGATTACCACAGCAATTATATTATAAGCATTCAATTTAAGAGATTATCTCAGCAATTTGATTATAAGCATTCAATTTATAAGATGAGCGGAAAGCCAACATCTCTACATGATGAGCAGAAAGCTAACACATCAATAGTTATTCAGCAATTTTATTATAAGCATTCAATTAAGCATTCATTTAAACACAGCGTTAATTTTACTAGATGAGCAGAAAGTCAACATCTAAATCATTTTGATCACTGTCAAATCACATGATGAGCGGAAAGCTAACACATCAATAGTCAATTAACACAATATTAATTTGCACAATGTACTATAAGCATTCAATTTATAAGATGAGCGGAAAGCCAACATCTCTACATGATGAGCAGAAAGCTAACACATCAATAGTTATTCAGCAATTTTATTATAAGCATTCAATTAAGCATTCATTTA
>JAMKCH010039312.1:0-48498 GCA_023653785.1 Ophioderma brevispina | reverse complement strand
TACTCATTTTATATGAAGCTGACGTGCTATAAAAATTATGGACAGCCATTTTATAGTTATTCATTGTTATAATATTCATAAATATTGGGACTTAACATAGTGAAATATGTGAATAAATGAATTCTTTGCTATCTTATGAAGATTAGTTGGGTTTAGGTTATGCCGGAATTGATCTTCTCTCTCCCTCTCCCCTCTGCCTATAGATTCAGAATAATTTGATAATATTTATTAGATATCTGGACTGTCATTCTCATCTTCTCTATGACCATCCTCCCCTCTATTACCCATCCGAAGTTACGACTCATCCGTCACCCAAAAGATCATTTACAAATTACATTTCCCCCAGATAGTCGAGCGTTCGGTTCTTCCTGACTTTTTATTTCCTTCTCTGCTTTTTGCCCAGTTTGTTTAGTTAATACTATTCCCTTTTCTTTATTTTTCCATCGTTGACTTCTCTCCCTCTTCTTCAACATCAGGCTTATATTTCGTTCTTACCCCCCCTCCCATTTCTCTCTCTTCAGTGACCATCTCTCGCGGAATTCCCCTCTAAATCTTTCTATTCCCCTTCAACATTTCCCCCCCTATACAAATTACATTTTCTCTCCCCTCTCGACCACCTCTTAAATAATATATCTATATCTATATATATATATATATATATTATATATATATATATTAATATATATATTATATTATATATATATATATAATATATTTATTAATATATATATTATATATATTATAGGCTCCGGTTTTTGGTAAACATATACAAAAGCTTAATTGACACTTTTGAGGAGCCCACACAAAAATGGTATCTTTTTTTTTTTTTTTTTTTTTTTTTCGCAAGCCGAATTATTTTGTGATGTATTATTGAAGTATAGACCTAGATTAAGCTCCCATAGCTTAGTAAAGTTTTGGTGATTCATCCAGTGGTGCTGGCATGACTTAAACAGCCAAATGTTGACGGAATTTGGTCAACCTCGCCAAATTCGTACCAATTTGAATATCCTGCCATGCCAACAAAGAACAAACATGTGATCTTCGTATTCATATATCATCTGTACCAATGTAGATCTTTTCAGAATAAGTGGACTCCCCATATGTTCCTTGTTCTAGAGGCGCGTCAATCAAAAAATGATTGTTACGGACGTTACATCTTCCGTCAACAATTTCACAACAACTTTAGCCGAGCATCATTGCCTTAAATTAGAGCAAGGTTGCATTAATTGCTTAGCATGTAAAAATAGTTTCATTCTAGTTAACCAATAATATATGAACAAAATAATTCTGATATCGCAGTGATTTTTAAAAAAATATATGACTTATAAAAAAAGATAATTTTCCGTCAACATTTTAGTAACATCGCCAAATTACATTCTGTTGCCTAGGCGACAGCGACTTGACATATTTTAATTTGTATATTTAAACTAAAGTTCCTCTAACACACTTCCCACAAATCCAGGCAACACTTCCCCGTTTTTTATTTTTCCCTGTATGATGCTGTTACATTTTTTCCTGTCAATCAACACTTGAACATCCGCAACAATAGTAACGTCCGCAACACAATAGCAAGGTTTTTCTTATACAGAAGGTAAAACAAGAAGATATCTCTATTTGTTTATTAACACATGATAAAATAATAAGAGCAAATTCTTTTAATTAATTTAGCTCCCTTATTACTATTTAATGTTTAGTTTGCAAAATGTGTTGCGGACGTTACTTGATTCAATGTTAAAGGAAAAATAAGCTATTTGATGCTGTTCTTTATTAATCTCATCGAATTGGAAAATTGTTGTACTTCTTATTTAATTGTAACCTACTTGCATTAATTTAGACTAAAACAAACAAGCTATAGTTAATGTTAGTGAAAAAATATGGTGATTTTATTATGATTTTAATTGTAATTTTAACCATCATTAATGAATTAGTCATTTACTTGCCATCTGATAGAGGTGATGGTATATAGTGACATTATATAGAACGCACTTGTAAGATAGCCCTATTTTCAATAAATTTAACTTCTTTTTTTCATTTCTTACCTGCAAAGACCATTTTTTCACATGGTAGAAATCACTGCTTTGTTGCGGACGTTAATTTGAATGTTGATCAAGACAGACATAACCTAGTATCAGGCTCTATAGAATTTTGAATGATATATAATTGGTTTTAATTTTTATTTTACAAATTCAGTGAAGACTAAGGAAAAGGAAAAATAAGCCCCCCCCAAAAACAATACAAAAAAGTAATTACAAAAGCCAAAAGGAACATGTAAGAATATGTGGCGGACTTACACCCTTTCAACATTAAGGTCCACATGCTAAAGTTCCTATGCCGTAAATATTAGGAAAAGTGGCAGAAGAATAATCTTTATAATTGACCAAAACCCAATGTGAAATTTGAGGGTTAACCATGCAGGCAGTATATAAATTTATTACCAAAATATAGTGAAAATTAACAGCCACAAAATTCCTTATTTTGTAAAGATTTTACGCCACCAACTATGTCAAAAGGGTTACGCATGATATTATTGTAATTGTGTATTTCATCCAAAATAAATTTTAGAAAATACCTTAGATTCTTACTGATTTAAACAAGTTTTAATTACATAAACCCTCTCACTTCACGTCATGGACTCTCACTCATTGGAGAGGGCTATTCCAATACAACATCAAATTGAGTGTCTGTATGGTTAGTAACCAATTCTTGTATTTAACTTGATTTGAGTCAGTGTAAACGTACCACATTTCCATTCATGTTCAGATTGATAGTAAAAAGTTTGCGGCACACAAGGGATATCTCAAATGTTTTAAACTATCTTGGAACGAGTACACAATCAGTAGTGTAAGCAACAAAATGTAAGTCCGCAAACAACTGTATTGGTTATAACATTGATGAATTTGGTGGAGCTGAAAGGTAGGTTTTCATGGTGTCATTTACTATAGTTTGTTGTATGGTAGATATTGACACAAGTTTAAACTTTTTAAAAAGTTAAAATTATTTCATTTTTCTCTTCTAACAGGAGAAATGCATTACGTGCTAAAGAATATTGGAATTTAATTGGAACCTTATTATCAAATATGTTATAAATATAGGCATTCTAAACATACCTTTTTGTATGTAAAATATTAGTTGCATAAAAGTCATTGCTAAATACATTGAAAGTTAATAACCCCATAATGTCTTGAAAGACAGTTGCAAACTTAGGCATTGTCGACATCATGTAAGTCCGCAACACAGGCAAATGATCAGTCAGAAATATTTCATTTCAAGGAGTTTTTCCAAAAGGTTTGGATGAAAGTAATTACTTCAGTTGTGTATGACACATTATGAAGTAGTAAACAAGGATTAAGCCTTGTTTTTTTATTTTTTAGAAAAATTTTAGATGTCTCAAAACAGTGAATATGAGGATTTTAGCCCTCCTTTTTGGCTTAATTTTTTCTAGTGACACAGGAACATTGAAATGGCATAACTCCAACTTATGCTTGATGTGTCACCCAATATTATTGGGGTACATCAATATGAAAGCAATAGCAACTTGAAAGTTGGTTTCATCATGAACGGTGTTTAATAGGAAAATGAGGTTATGCTCTACAGTTCATATCTGTAACATTTATAATCAATGTAAGATTAAGCACAAAAACATTCTTTCATAAAATAGTGGTTTGTCTAAGTTAAAAAAACAGATATTTGAAAAGCTCTACAAGTAATTTCAATTTTCACCCCTTTGTTGACCCTTTTGGTATATGTTAAAAAACCAGTGCCATATCTTATTATATATTAAATCTTATTATAATATATATCTAGATATTATATATTATATATAATATTCTATCCTTATTTATATAATTCTATATATCATCGTATCTATATACGATATAATTATATATTATTTATATATTTAATTTATATCTATATTAATATATTATTATCTACTATAGTTTATATTATTATATGTATTATATATGTTATTGTCTTATACTCTATTATCTCTCTCTCTATATATTAGATTCCTCTCTATTATCTTCACTATTATCCCTTCCTATCTTTATCTCGTCATCTACATCTTCCTTCATATCTTACTTCATCTCTACTACCTCTCTTCATACTTCATATCTCTATCTATCTTATATCATACTCTACTCTCTTATTCTCATATACTTTATCATCTACATATCTTCCCCCCATCCCGCGGCCGAGAGGAACGAAAGAAGGCACGAAAACGTGGTCCGGTCGGAAAATGCTTTACGTTGCAGCTGGGCCGTCAACACCTATTTTTGGTCGCGCAAATGACTCTCTCATTTTGTTGCGTTTCATTGCATTAGGGACGTCTTCCGCGAAAATGACCGCGTTTTTTCTAGTTGCACCTGGGCCGTCTTCCGGAAAAGACGTCGATGTTTTTCGTGGCACCTGGGCCGTCTTCCGGAAAATGACGCAATGTTTTCGTTGATCTGGCCGTTATTGACTAAAATGTGCTATGCTTTTTCGCTGCTGTGGGCCTTCTTGCCCGCGAAGGCGCAATTCTATTCATCAGTACAAATGCCCATAGACAAGATCGATTTCCGATGGTGTACGCCACCATTTTTCGATCAGCTATTGGGTTAATTATGCATAAACGTAGTCATGACGTAAACCGGGGATGACGTAGCATATACGCCCCGCGCACTACTATGATGTAGCGTAATTGCGCCACTCACGACTGGCGAACTATAAGCTACAATTTCTGCAGATCAATGTGCATCATTATTTATTTATTTATTTATTTATTATTTCCCCTGTTTTTTCTGCATTTTCACTGCGATGTTTTGTTCGTTGCTCCGGGGCCGTCTTTCCGGTAAATGGCGCGATGTTTTTCGTTGCACCTGGGCCGTCTTTCCAGTAAATGGCGCGATGTTTTTCGTTGCATTTGGCCGTCTTCCGGGAAAATGGCCGTGTGTTGTCGTTGCACGCTGGGCCGTTATTGACGTTAACGCTACTAATTCCCCGTGGCCGGGAAAAACGGCCGAGATGCATGAAACGCAACAAGCTTTGGCTCTCGTGCATCTGGGCCGTTACCAATAAAATAAATTGCTATTCCTTGCATGTGGGCCGTCGGCCGGCAAAACGACCCGGTCCTGGTTTGGTTTAATTATTAATATATATATATAATATTAATGAGAGCGAGAGACTAACTTCATGCAGAGTGCTCAATGCTTGAATCTATATATTATATAATGTAATATATATAATATGTGGCCATGCTCTCTCGTGCAGTTCCACACGCAGAGCGGGGTTTTATCGTCTGCGCATCGTTTTATTTGTACAGCGTTTAGCCTGTTTGCATGAGTTTCACTCGTGCCTACCAATCAAGCAAAACAAACCCGCATCTTGCGATTTTTTAATAACCGTTCCACATGATGTATTTGATCTTCCAGAACTACTTCATTAGTATTAATGTAATGAGGGTTTAATACAACATAAGGAAAAACTACATTGGTTTAACAAGTAACAGCCCTCTATAGCAGGACTACTGTTCCTCCATATTTGGCTGCTTTGTTTGACATGCTGTGGTACGATGTTCATACTAGTTATGCTAAGAACCTTAAAACATCGGGTAACGTAAGCTATGATTAATGACACTGGCACAAGCATTTCGTACCGTAAACCAGTCATGCGGCGAGGGCGCACCTCTGCTGGTGTGTGTTCGTCTTTCACATTCGGACCTTCACGTGGGCTAAAGGAGCCTAATCTATAATAACCTAGTGCCAATGACTACACATGTGTGCCGGACATCTTGGCCGCTGTATCGAATTCGTCGATCGAACTCTTCAACTTCACGAAACATACGATCGTTTATCTTAAAAATATGGCCGAGTTGGCACCATCACAATCCATCGGGGATCAAGAAACTTCAAATATACTTCGCATGGGATGATTAGTAAGTATTTGTGATTGTTGCTATCAAAAAGTCACACTCACTTGAAGCAATGGGGGGGGACAATGGTCATGATTTAATATTTGCGCAAACCGGACGTGTCGGTCTCAAGGGAGCATACCCCCCAACGGCTAAATTTGTCGGGTTTGCCTACTAATGGTGATGTTTGTGTTCCAGTTGGTCGTGCAATGCAACCGTAACGTTTGCGACGTGTATGGCGATGACCAGATAATTAAGAAACGAGAATGCCAAGGGTTTAATACATTTCTCAAGAAAGGAATGGGATATTTTAAAAAGATTTTTCACTACTGGCTTTCGAGATTGTGATTTTTTATATCTTCAATATCACTTTCATACATTATTTTTTTAAATTTGGTGTAACATAGCTAAAACGGGCTGCGAAGTGACAGCGACCGCGTGCGGCGCTCTTGCCCCTTTTTCGTCCCCATGATCCTTCGTTCCGATGCGATAACCTTATCAGCTTTTCCTCCAAATAAACACTTTGCAAACCAGGTAACAAATTAAGTTCATTTAAACTGTGTTACCTTTGGGAGTAGTGCTCTTTCTAAGGAATCCTACTTGCTACTTTTCAAGTACTATTATAAAAGGCAATGCTCGAATTTCTATTAGCTATAAAATACGATGCCCCGTATCCTTACAATTCTGTTCTGCGCACACATAAACACACAAACACAATTTTTTAATTTGTCAATTCGGTGCGTTACTCTTTTATAATCCCAAAGAAAACACTTACTCGGAAATATATCAATTGGATAGTTACTTACATATAAAATCTTTCAAACTGCGAAATCCAAAGAAATTACGAAATTTCCTGCAAGGAAATTTCCTCTGCCTCTCATCCGTCATGCCGCCATAACCGAAATTACGGAGATTCTCGCAGTTCCCTGTTAACTTTAACCAACCGCCTTAAACACGGTTAAAATCATACTTTATCGTGTTTACTAGCTTCCTAACCGCTAGAAGAGGTCACGATACACTAAGTTGTATGTTAAATAAGCGGTACACGGGAACTAGAGGTGATGCGAAGAGCAGCTAGGAGTCGCGTAAGCGGGGGTATAGGGGGGAGGGGATGGGAGGTTTGGATGCGTTTTGGGGGGTGGGAAAATGGTTAGGTTGGTAAGGGGGGGCAGGGGTGGGAATGGTGGAGGGTGGGGAGGTAGGGAGGGAGGAATTAGGGTGTATTAGGGAATAAGATAGGCTTGGATGGACGGGAAGGCAGGGTGGTGGGTGAGGGGAGGAGGTGTGGTATAGGATTTTGGGGGGGTGGAGTAAAGAGGTGAGCGTGTAGTGAAGGATGAAATATAGGAGGGGAGGAGAATCTTAGGGAGGGGGGGAGGGGTGTGGTGTGTGGGTGTTGGGTTGGAGGATGTTTTTGACTTAGTTTGAGAGGGGAGATAAGTCTGGGGGATTGTGGGGGCGGGGGGGTGGAGCGGGGTTGTGGGGGGTGTTTGTGTAGAGGTAGGAGGTTGGGTGAGGTGTATAAAGGATCTCCCTTTTTTTTCGTTTTTTTAAATAGATGAACTTTGGTTGGATTTTTTTTTCTTAGAAGATCATTTTTTTCGTAATGAAGGTAACAATTTTTGGGGATTTCTGTGTCGGCGTGACGATTAAGAATATTATAGACATCTTTTGTGGACTGTTTTCTTTCTATTCGATAAGGTTTGATTTTTATAGAAAATTCACATTAGAGCAGGGCCCGAAAATAACAGAACCTGGAACGTTGTTATTGTGCCAAGATGCCGTTTAACTGTCAGCGCACGTGGTCGGCCAATGTGCCATGGGGTCGGGTTGCGACCAATTGTTCTGAACCGTTCGTACGTACACAACGAGCTACAACGACTACCAATGCAATTTTTCCCTTTTTCTATGAATATAGTTAAATATAGTTAGCTATTTATGCTGGATTTATAAAATGATGTTTTAACAGAATGGAGTGAGATATTGAAAATGCAATCGTGTGGAAATCCTGATAGTGACCAATTAAATGTTATTGCAGCGGGTGGGAGTTCTTAAGATACGATGTCGGCCCCAGATTTTGTCCCGCCAGAATTTGGTTTTCACTTTGAATTTATTTGATGTATTGATATTATTGAGATTGAATGATTGATTGGATGATTGATTGCTTGATTGTTTGATGATTTTTAAAACATTTAAATTTTTAAAACAATTTCGAGCTCACTTCAATTTTAGTTTGGCTAAGTGATGTTGATTTATATTTCCATGATTATTTGATTTTCTGCTCTTGACTCAAGTAGTTGAATTTGGGAACTGGGACATTTTTTTAGGTGTTGAACTATGAAATTTTAATTGGTTAATTTCCTGTGTTTTTTTGGTCATTTGGTACATTATCATGTTTTGGCTATCCAATGCACCGGCAGATGGGTAGGCTTTCATCGTGATGAAGTTGACAAGAAATATTTCAAGAGTGGTTCATTCCTTTGAAGAGTCCATATCTTTCTTTCAGTAGAGAGCTGGGAAAAAAAGTATTTCAGATATGTTTTGCTCTTGAAAATAGCTTTAATATGACGTATAGGCATTCTATTTTGGCCAATTGTTAATTTGTCCTATTATAGCTAATTTTATTTTTCTAGCTAACAATTCTAAGACTAGACATCAAAGACAAAGTTTTCATATATGCACGATTTCGTGTCATCGAAGACTAACTTAAGTTCTTGACTTTGTGACACAGTCATGACGTGGGGCCCGTTTTTTTTAACGAACTGCTGCTCTGGCTTTAGTGGAGAGGAGAAAAGCCAGAGCAACTCGGCTCTACAACCGCGTTGAAACTTCCTGAATCTTCCGAATCCTAGCCTAGGGTGAAAATCCCTTTCCCGTTTCCAGTATCCCTCTATGAATGCTGCTTGGTTTCTCTACGTAATCGTCAGATTCCGACCTAAGAACTTTGACTTTCATCTTTACAGCCAACTCCGACTAGAAAAGGAACGATGAAAACTTTATACACGTTCATTTCAACATTACTACATGCTACAGCCGGCACATTGGCAAACACAACCTCACGTACCAGCTGTATAGGACTGTAACCATTTTAATATCGGTACCCAGATCGAAAAAAGATTTGAAAGAGTGACCCAGCTTGAAAGAATGAAAGGTATTTTTTTTTTTTTTTTATTATCAAATGCCCTCATAACTTAGAGATACAACCGTTTTCAAGTAAATGAGATTTTGAAGAAACATGTTCACTGTTCATGCACATGCATGATCATTTCCGTGCGGAACCCATTTCTAGTGGACTCTGCTGCATTCCCAGCATGCATTGTTACAATGGCTGCGCCCATGACCAAAGTCACACTTGTTCCAGGATGCCAGAAAGTTCCTCGAAAATACCCGTTTAAGAGTAATTTAGGGGAGAGCTTTTTGAACCTAAGGCAAATATCTAGAGACACAATCTCATGTAGTACATAAGGATCTGGGTGGTCACTCATGCACCACTGTGTGCAAGGACTAGCCTAGCCTGACATTTGGCCTGAGGCTGAGCTGAGCCTCAGCCCAGGCTGAGTGAGGCGAGTTAGTCCTTCAGAACCTAGTACAGTGAACCTTTACGTCGTTTTTTTGCATTGGTGGTCGGCACGACGTCAAGGCCAATAATGACATTGAACGCCGTAGCATCAGCACTGATCGACTATGACTTGCCGACGCAGGCTGGGTCGGAAGTCAATTACACCAAGAAAATAACCCTAATGGCCGGTAATTATCATGCACCTACTTGTACTTTTTATTTATATCTCCCCCTCCTGCAATTCTGTTTCCTTCCATGAAATAATATTAGTCTTGTATTTTGGAGATATTCTTTTGTCGGGATTCGTGCTACCAAACGATTTGACTATGTGAGTGTCGTTAACTAGAAATGAGGGGATTCGTAAATGTGAAATGCAAAATATTGATGCTCGTCTGACATGCCCGAAATTTCGTATGATACCCCCCCCGTTGACCGTTCAGAACCAGACCTCAAGCGCGCAGCGCGAGGTCTGGGAAAAGTGTATTCAAAATGGGCTTTATTATTTCATACCGTACAAATGAATAGGCTTCGGGATTTTTTTTTACCCGGAGCTTATCTCCCCCCATTCCCCCCCTGATATGTGAACATTTGTTGGCCCTCGAAAGGGAATTCTATAAAAACCTGAGTATCCTGAGTTCGAATATTCCAACTCTATCGGCAGATTTGTTAGCTCTTTCATGTCAAAATCCAACAAATAAATTTGCTTCTAAAGCCCTAATGTCTTCCAGTGCGAATCAACAACCGATAAACAAAAAACCCATCGAATGTGTGTCTTCAGCTTTGCTCAGTACAAACCCTCAGGAACCCAAGGCAGACATAGGATTTCAACCAGCATGTTTTGTTGAAGCATTTTATACTGTTTACCTCTTCACTTGACAGAGTAGCACTACTTGATTACAAAGAAAGGACTGTATACTAAACAAATGAAATGCAATTGTGTGTGGCACTCTTGCACTCCACAACCATAACAACTGATTGAAATCCCATTCAATAGTTATCGCAAAGGCAAATATTGATTGGGGTGGAAACTCTCCTCTGACATCTCTCTTTGTTATCATGTCAACATAACACAGAACTTCTGATTGTTGTGCAAATTTCCAATTTCTCTTGATTTTTTCTGGCCATGCGTTTTCTATGTGGGCCCATTCGTTACATTGCCGTTTACAAGTCTTCGCAGCCGTTTTTGGTTTAATAGCATAATTTTAGTTACACCTCATACCCTAAAAGTTACATTTTCTGAAATTGTCCCGGAATCCAAAATGCTATCAGAAATGGCATAGGGTACAGTCATAAAAGTTTGATTACCAAATATCTGTTTTTTTGTTTTTTAAGCTCATTTTTTAAAATTTCATTTCAACAGTTACATGATACGACCCTTGACCAAAAACAATACATATTTCATCTTCAAACTAAGAACCTTAATCACAATGATGCTAACTTTAGTTAAGGTATTCTGTTTACTAAAATAATTTTGTGCGATCATCTTTTCAGCCAACAATGTTTCCACAACTTTTAGTGATTGGGTTTTAAGCTATAGTAACCTTATAGAAGATGCCCCTTATAAACCATTTAGAGATCTCTGAAACACTTTACTATGAAACTTAGAGTAACAACTTATTTTCTACAACGAATGCACTTTAAGGAGACATTTTTAGGTCTGTGTTTCGTTTTTTTCCCCCCCTAAAAACTATGCCTATAATGTTGTCGTGTAACGACACATTTCATTAATCCCGATATATGTATCTTGCTAGGCAAGTAAGTCTTATCAGTTATCAGTGCTTTCCCAGTGCTTTTAAATTTGTAATTACATGTTCATAATTGATTTATTTGAAAAAGAAACTTCCCCATACTGGAACAAATATTTCTTTGGATTATCCCCTAAAATAACTTTAATAAAGCTTTTACTTGGAGACGGGGGTCGCCCTACTATATTGGTAATTACAATTTAATTTCTAAATTTAATGCAATTGGCCTAATTGACATTTTTTTAGTTCAATAAACCTTTTGAGAATTATAATCTATTCAATCAAAAAAGTAAAATGTATCATGATATTTAGACTTTACACAAGCTTGCCTTGGTAGTGATCCCAAATTTATGCTTCCCCCTCCGTCATGCTCCCCCTCGTCTACCACCATGCAAAAATGACTAATTCATTTCAGCAATGTTACTTAAACTAATTATGAAGACTTTGATTGTCACTTTTTACTTTGAGAGCAGACGGCAACAATCTTTCCCTCTATTTGGTACCAACTTTGGGCAATGGTAGCCCATGTAATTTTTAGCTTTTTATACCTCTTCTAAGATTATTTCGCCGCCTAAGGTAACGATAACCCACCTATTTGTGGGCTCTCATAGAAACGCATGGCCCTCTTGATATTGAGCAATTGAAAAAATTGTTCTAATGATGCCATTTGTGTTGTGTGGTATCATGTCTATTGATTCTAGTAAGTCGGGCTTCATATTTATGGTATTTAGGAAGACTGAGGCAGGTAAGCAAATGACCTTTGGTGGCCACACTGCTATGGGGAGATGTAACCGTGTTTTCAATACACCTTCCTCTGTGTTAGTGGGTTTATCCCTTAAACAGTTCGATCTGTGTCCCCACAACGCTGACGTCACGGTTAACTACGCTGGTTCCATGTAGTCCCATCTAGAAGGACTCTCGCTCCCCTGACCTCGCACCGAGAGGGAGGTAGTCTGATGATCATGACTAGATATTCTTTTAACTTTGTATGTTGTCGTTATCGTTGACTATCTAGTCATGCCGGGTTTGTGCAGAAGAAGGATCTTTTAACGAAGAGTAACTCAAGGTATTATTGGCACCCAAATTACACTCACTGGATAACTCCCTCATCGTTATTCCTTCATTATTTTACCTTCCGAATAACGTTGTTTTACACGTTATGGTAGGATTGTATAAAGTGAGATTTCAATAACTTTCCCCAACTCCAATGAATGGCAATCCTTCAATTCTCCTCTTTCAAACAATAGGGTCATGGGATGCATGTCAGTTTCTATCGATATGTCAACAAATCACTGTCAATAGCATCATAAATGTAAAGTGCGCCGAACTGTCGTTGGGCGTGGACGCGGGTTGTAAATCACGGTAGTAACGCCCTCCGTTCCGTTTACTTGACTCAATTTACCCGTCGTTTCTGATATGTAAGATTTTCAATGCGCGTATTGCACACAGGTGGCAGCAGTGGTGAACAAATAAAACGAAGTGAAACAGAGACAGATCTTATCATTATTTTAATTTTTGGCCATATTCTCGCCTTCTATTCTTGCAATACGCCCCATCTCAATTTGCATTTCGCCCCGTGATCAATTGCGGGTAATATCATCATCGATATTCATATTACGTCATTACAGAAATGGCTGAACGACATGAAGTGACCAAGAATAGTTACCTTGCAATAAGTACTGATTTTTGAAATCAATTATCACCCGATGTTTTTAAACGTTGTCGCATTCAAAACACAGACAACCAGTCAAACCCACAGGTGAGGAACTTAGAGTCGAAATGATAATATGTGCACCAAATGGCGCATTTTTGGTTCGTCAGTTGCGCCTGTACACGCTTGTGGTAACGTTCTTTTACGTACACTGTTAACCTGGGACTTCGAGGCAGTGCAAATGATACGTCCAAAATGTGAAAAGATAACACTGCCTGAAGTCACATTTACTGGGACTAGCGCTCTGAGGGTGGCTTAGGTCACAGGGGGATGGACCAGGGAGGGACGAGGCGAGGGTCCCCTTCTAGATGGACTAATGCGAGACGGGTCATGTCGACGGGAATTTCTAGTGTCATAACGGTTGGGGTATTATTTAGTATTCTGCACACTTAAAATTCGCCACTTAACAAGATTCTGTAAGTTCTGTTAACGTTGCCGAATTCGTAGCCTGTGCGAATACTAAATTCTTTCCACGGTTGTACTGGGAAGAACTTTCTTTAACCAGAAAATCAGATGAGACATAAGTTGCTACTGGTGCTGGTGGAATAAATTTAGATTAAGAGTTCAATGCCCGCTGTAGGGATAAACGAAATAGTGAGTGACATTTAAACTAAAACTTTCCCCAATTAATCCATTGCTCCCCCGGAGCTTTCGCCAGCCCTCGTTGGCGTAGGTTTCCGAGGTGACCAGGTGATCACTAGGCTAGCCTAAATTTCGCTATGCCCAAGCCGCTAGGCCACCCTAGCCGGCCTAGATTCAGCCCTGAAAGCTAATCTGATCCAGGTAGAACCTGAGAAGTGAGTGCTTCAGATACACTTTTTGTTTCATTCTGCCATATTTGATTTGAATATTACCATCGCCCTCAACATAGGCTATAGGCTTCAAGTAGCTTTCCCAATAGGCAAAGGATTTTCGCACGACCGTCGTGCGGAGAAGAACTCGTTCACTATTCGTATGACAGTCGTGCGGAGAAGAATGCTCTTGCTATCGTCGCACGACCGCTGACGTCACAAACCCGAACAATCCCTGCAGTGGCTGTCAAAGCAGAGTACGGCCAACTCAAATCGCGGTCTTGCATGGTGGTCTTGCCTGCCTCTGACTCTTTACTATCTATAGACCTTTTAGAGTAGACCTACCTGTTCATTTCTTTTTAAGTTCAAGTAAAAATACATGTTTCACGTTCCCGTTTGGAAGATTTCTTCAAAGTTTGTTTTTGTAACTTCCGTAACAATTTACTCTGAAAAAAAAAAAAAAGAAATGCACAAGTTGTCATTGCAAATAAAAGCACAAATGTTGAATATGGAAAGAAAGAATGGGGAGTAAAGGAAAAATGAGGAAAAACGACATATACGGCCAACGTGGGGTTCGAACCTACGACCCTGTGCTCAAGGGTCCTATGATCTACTGATTGAGCTAATTGACCATTTGCACAACCCCGAATGCATCTCATTCAGGCCCCCATTTCCATCCGGGACTTTTACCATCCTGCAATCTGCTAAAAACACACGGTTAGGGAGGCGTACAAAATACCAGAACTTCCCTATCGGACGTTGCACAATAGTTGTGTAATCGTCCGGTAGGTGAAAAGTAGGGCACAGTTACGATCGAAAATTCACGTTTTGTCGTGCATTCCAACACAGTGCCTCCAAATGTTTTTAATCGTAGAGATCTTGCTACTTTTGTACGATAACTTCACATGAAAGGTAATTTGTATTGTAATTTTAGGCACTGTTCTGCCTGACGCGAACGCACAACAATTTTTGTGTATACATGACCTCTGGTACAAGTTCCGCGATGAATGCACCGAATGGATATGCATTTCGGGGATCGTGCAAAGGTCCTATCGGCGTTACTACAGGGCAGGCATTAAACTATATCGATAAGCATTGTCCTATTTTGGTCATGCATTTATTCGTATTAGAAATCGATATCGAATTGTCTATGGGCATTTGTACACAGTGTCACCCGCCTGGAGTAACCCACAGAATTATATTTATGTAAAAAATAGAAAATCTGTGAGTACCACTGAGTGCTAATCTTTTTCCTCGCACATCGACAGAACTATGACTAAAAAAAAGGTTAAAGTTTTTTTTTTTAAAACATTTAAATATAATGAGCATTTTTGGAAATTTCACTTTTTATAAATTCAGAGGGTTATCCCACAACCCACACAGATTTTGAAGTCATATTTTTTCCATAAAATAAATTATCATGATAAGACTTACTGAACGAAGTTTTAAAAGGTTATTTTGTAATGTCACTGCGTTACGACCGAGGCTCCATAGAAAATGCAGAATTGATATCCCAATCCCCAATCCAGCAGTTCGTGTCCGGCCACTTCCATCCTAATAGTATGACGCTTTGGCAAAAATTGTTTGTTTGCCATAAGTCCAGCCCAGCTCTTCAAATCTCGGAAAAAAACAGTTACAGCGTTGGGTTTGACAAAAAAAGTAAATACAGTCATTAAATGAGCATTTCGTGATCCACAAACCTCGTCCCCCCCCCCTGACTTAAAAAAAGTTGAGATTTTTATATCATCTGAAACGTTTATGGCTTAGTAAATCTGTGTACCTGTGCAAATCTGCCGTATCTGTAAGAAATTCGCATTTGCATTTTCTGTCTTAAAGCAAGTACAGCACAGTAGCCTATGGGAAACATGCAAATGCTCATAACACAACCCCAGATAGGGATCAACTCAAACTTTGTGAATAATCTTTTCTCAAGGATATCTAGTGACAGGAATAAAACAGAAGTTGCTGGACTCACGAATTCACCTTTAACCCCCCCCCAAAAAAACTGAGGTACCATACCTTGCCTCTTTGCCCATTATAATTTCACCCAAAAGATGATGTAGGCATAGTAGTTTTTCTGTACCAGAATTTTGCCTATCCGATGACCGTTTCAGCAATACAGCATTATGCATAATTTAATTTAGCTCATTTGCATAACCTAAGCCGCATGTATATCACATACTTTCAGATTGCAAAAAAAGCATGCGCACCATGAATGCAGCGAAGGATTTTTGTGTATCCGATGTACCATTTCAAAAATATAGCGATGGGTGCTTATTTTGCATATTACTTAGCTCATTTGCATACCTATTTGCCAAAAATTATGCCCAAATTCTAATCGGGTAAAGAACTCTTCAACCCACTCCCTTCACGTCCATCTTTTTTACGGAATCATAGATAACTTGTACACAACCTTGCAGGAAAAAATTTAAATTATGCATATTAGACAATTAGCATTTTAATTTCCACCCAAAATACACGTTCACCCATTTGTGTTCACACAAGATGTATGTCATTGTAGTCTTTCATGTAGCAAGGATTTGCTTATCGATGTACCGTTTCAATCGATACAGCAATTAGGCATAATTTCTTTAGCTCATTGCATACCTAAGCCACATATATCACATGCTTTCAATTGTCAAAAAATATGCACAGATAGGCTTTCATGCCGCAAAGGAATTTTGCTATCCGATGTACCATTTCAAAATATGGCAAGTTATGTGATTTTGCATTTAATTAGCCTCATTTTCATACCTAATTTGGCCCGAAATAAGCCCAAAATCTGTCAGGGTCGAGAACTCTTCAACCTGCTTCCTTCCACCAAGGTAACATATTATATACACCTTATGGAACTCTGGATAACCTGTACACAAGCCTTGGTGGAAAATTATCAATTAACACTTAATTAGCATATTTTCTACCCAAAACTAATCAGGTCGAGAACTCTCACCCCGCTTCCTCCCACCAAGTTACAGCATTCGTAGCCCTACCGAAACGCCCAGATAAATCGTACACAGCTTTTTACATGACAGACCAGATAGACCGGACAGAGAACAGTGATTGCTAAGTCCTCTGCCAGAACAAAGTTGAGAATCTGAATCTTTATGGCGTGGGGTTAGTGTTACAATATCAAAAAGCTTGAATTTAGTCGCAATAATAATATCTTGACGTAGTGATTACTACCGCAAAAACAAAAATTTATAAATAGCCTGAATTAATGAAAAACATTGGTAACATCCTGGAAAATGGTTTAAACGTGATTGATGATTAAAAGCTGGTGGGAAATGTCATGACACATGCCCGTTTTAAACTAATCAATTATAAGTCTATTGGGCTGTAATTGATGAAAATTGAATATTTCCTTGTCTCATCGTCTGACTTTGAACAAACAACTGTGGCTCAGGCTATACAACATATACAACAGTCATAGCCTACTAGAAGTATGGCACGCTAGACCTACTGATTGAAGAATGCGTACCTAGCTTGGGGGTTAGGCTTGTACTTTTTGGTTTTGCTTGTCGAGACTTCGCCGAGTACTTTTCTTAACTTATCTTGTAATGTAACGTAAAGCTATAGAATTGTTTGTCTTTTCTAGGTGGGATAATGAGTCGAGCTGCAGAGCTGCAGTCCCGGGCTGCAAGTCTTAACTCCTAGCCAGGCCTACCCTAGTCTAGACCTAGCCGAGGCTTAGCCTGGTTAGTTATGAACAACTCATCAGTCATATTAGGTACATTGGGTTATGGAATACATGGAATAGCTGCAAGTTAACTGGACCAGATTTGTGAAATTTTTTCAATATTATCTGTCTAATTCTTATTTGCAAAGTAGAAAAAAAATACTCTAGATATGTACACGCAATGATACATTCCATAGCTAGCTCGTTCACGTAGCGTCATGAGCCGGGCATGGCGTCGCCGTCGTCCGTAACCTACCTGGTCTATGTAGCGGAAAAAGCCAGAGCCACCTCGGGCTCAGTCCCATAGCCTACTACTCATAAATCCACGGGAGTAACAAAACAGAACCTGGCGTAGATGAACCTACCTCTTATCTGGGCCTTGTAAAACACTACACTACTCATGATGGTACTGTCTTAGGTTTTCCAGGGTGTGAAACTGTGTAACAAATCCCGTAGTCTAGACATTTCGAGGCCCGAGTCAGACTATTCTGACCATTCACTTTATTTCGGTCATGATACATGGTGTTGTTTAGTTTTGCCAAGGTTTTGCCGGTTCGATCGATCATCCCCTCATCCCTCCTTGATGCAAATGGTGGTTTTGCATGGCCTTTTGCAGGGGGGTAAAGAAGTCTGTCTCTTGCACCAGTATTAAAGTACACCCTGTGTTTTACTGTTACCTTCATTTGCTTTGTTTGTACGGAAACGCGAGAGCTGTTGCTTGGATAGACATTTCGAAGTCACCTTGGTAATCTCACTCTGCAACATTTTTGCAAATCTTTTATTTACGTCAGTGAACTACCGTTTTTGTTTAATTATTCCAGCATAATTTTAAAAATATCAGCACACATTATCATAGGTTAATGTTAAGAAAATAAGAACAAGTACTAACAATAAATTGCGAGAAAACAATCTCCAACGACGGGAGGATCAAATAAATGCTTCGTTGAATATCGGACTAAAATGAAATTACAATTTAAGATGGCGACATCTCTGTCTGGTACCCTCGATTTGTAACTCGTAGGCGTTAATGGTAAGAACGAAAAGGGGGATTCAAATGAGGGTCGGTATTTTTAAACGCTGTCAGACATAGATTTTCATAGCTTTCAATACGTTATACGCGTTATCTATAAGACTTTGCTCGCGCTCGCTTAATAGTTTCGAGTCTCTAACTGGACGCTCCATGTTGGGGGTCTTCCGAGTTAGAGCATGAAGCCTAGACTTATGACAAGGGGTGCGCATGTGCATTTAAACCTGTCATTTTACCTCCCTTGATTTGCAATAAGGTCCCTGGCCCATCGCTAATAGCCTCGTCCAGAAGCCCCGATGTTACCGGAGTTGTCCAACATTTTGTATCAGAAAGAAAGCTACTATTTTCCAGTTACCCTGTGAAATCTAGGGCAAAGGATGTTGGTTTGGAAGTAATTGAGGCGAAAAGTCCCCAGTTGGTCGACCAATACAGTAATTGTACACAGTCTCATGGGGTCTTTACGAAACTTCCACATGTTCTGCTCTCACCTGGAATGCTTGAAATATCGGCGCGAAAACTTTACGGTGGGGTTTTTGGGTGAGGCCCAATCTATCAAGACAAAACTTCAGTCCTTAAATCGGGCATCCCCCTTTAAAAATATTGCTCCACAATGTGCAGTTTACGTCAGTGTACTTAATGAGGATATTTGGCATCAATAATATCCTAGGTGCAAATTAACAAAATCAAAGGCACTAAATTATACTAAAAGGCCGTTTTTAAAGAAGCGGCGGGGCGCACCAGGTAACCTGTCATCATAAGATTATTATGTGTCTGCTTTATTCGTAATGTTTTTTTTACGTATAACAAAAAACGATCTTCTGATGGTGTCGAGTTCGTGGCGTGTGTACTAAGGCGCTTGTCTTGTAATGAAGAGGTCCGGTTCGATTCCCACTTCGACCTAATTTTATTCTATTATTTTTTGGACGTTAGAGAATTGCAATGGAAACTTCAGATTTGGCTAAACTGCGATCTACACGGTAAGTATAGGGTAACCTGGTCGGCCCCTAAGCCCGTGTGTCTTACGACTACGTTTTACAATAGTCACTGCCGCATAGCTCTTCCCCCGTATTAATCGTTTGGGCGCGAATCAATAATTTATGCTCAGATGGTGAAACACAAGCGAACCTAAATCCAGTTGTACATGCAATCCATGCAGGTCCAATACTAGTCCCAACAGTGACTCTTCGTATAAAATCAACACACACACTGCCCGTCACGGAGTGTACCCGAAATTGAATTTTTTCATGAAGATTTTAGACCACAAAGTGCACTCTATACTGCTAGCATTACCTTGCGTGGTTCTCCTTACATTATAGAAAGGGATATTTTAATTATTGCCGGCTTCCCATACATGTTTCAGAGAAATGAGGTAAAATTTTGGAATGACATTTGTGCCAGACAAGTCCGGCGAATACTGTTGTGAAATCTATTTACCGAAAACGTGTGCGGGCGCTTTTATGAGTATATCTATATCTCACAAAGTACTATCGGTTTATTCGTAAAGCTTCTTTAGGATAAAATCAATCACCACCCACATCCTCCCTCGCTAGAGTAGTGGCTAATAGCAGCGATTTATAATGCAGGTAGCACAGGTTCGAATCAAACCATGGCCTTTTAATAATGTATTTCAATATTATTTAGAGTAAGAGAAATTTACTCAGTCCAGTACGCAGTTGTCCGGTAAATAGATTTCACCACAGTATTCGCCGGACTAAGTCCGCGAATAGCGTTTTCGCCAAAAATTTTGCTCCATCCACACTCAAATGGGAATTTATTGACATCGACTTCCTATATGGCAGTGTGTGGTACTAGTCCAATCCGTTCTATATAGGAATAAAGATGTTTTTTAATCGTTTTGTTTTTTTTAATCCCTGTCTTTTTATTGTGGTATAATCGTAGACTTTGTGTATCGATTTCGGAAGACAAACATCCGACACGTTGATAACATTATACAGTTTGATACCAGGCTTGAGTTACCACTTAAACAGTGTAAAGCTAAACTACAAGTTGGACCCGGGAGAATCCGCATTTAGAAACCCAAATTCCACGAGAGATTTTCGGCAATTCTTATCCAAGTTAAATCATCGACAAAAAAAAACACACGTCCACACAATGCGGAACAACCTCTCGCTTCAACGGTCGCCATTTTTCCAGTTTTGTGGATTTTTTCTCAACTTCCAGGTTGTTACTCTGAAAGTTTAGGTGTCTGAGAGTGAATTAAATCGGACAAGAGCTGGCAATTGGGTCGCCCCTACATTTTTCTTTTATAATTCGCTTTTTATTAAGCGGCCTTTATAAAGACAATTACCCCCACCATAACAAAGCCCTAATTAGGAAGCTGGGGTGAGGTGCGGACTGTGTTGTGTTATCCGAGAAGATGAGTAAGAGGAGACTGTTCACAAACGACTTTCAAATGATAAACTGTTCACCGCCTATTCATTGAATTGCCTTAAATCCGATTGATTGGATAAAACCTGCGCTATTGCTGGAAGACATTTATATACGTGTTACACTGTCTTAAATCCCCAGAATCTTCCAATTCCCGGTAGTCACTGGTTTTGCACATAGACCATATACACTATGGGGCGTGACCGTTACAGTGAAACGTACTCTCCTGCTAGTGGTCGAACAAGTACCCTTTACCAAGCGATATTTCTGACTGGAACATTTGACACCTTATGTGCTCTTCAAATTCCTTTTTAGAAAGTACTTCCAGTTTTTCCTAAACGTCTGCCAGCGACCATAGTAAAGCTAAATAGCAATTCTATGAATGTAACTTGTCGAGATTTTAGTGTAACAGGTCGAAAATGCAATGAAATAATACCCAAGGTACTGACACTCGCTGCAGTCTCACGTTGATCAACGTGGTCGCTACTGCTTTCGTTTACCATTCAGATTACGCGTCCAAAAAATTGCATTTGAATGTTTGCTCATATTGCAATCGTATTTTTACTCATTTAGGAACAACATTTTTTTTAAAAAAAAAAAAAAACAAAAAAAAAAAAAAAAAAAAAAAAAAAAAAAAAAAAAAAAAAAAGAAAAAGTGTTTTTTTTAAAAAAAAAAAAAAAAAAAAAAAAAAAAGAGAGTTGTAAAAAAAAAGAAAAAAAGTCAGGAATGGCGATCCGCGCCGCCATTGGAAATCAATTTTTTTTTCAAAAACCGAATTTGAACATAGAGTCCATCTTTCTAATTCTTTAAGTCTTAACGTAACACTCAATTACTGAAAAGCTGTTACTGATAAATTCACCTGCGTCGTCGTGTACAAATGATTAACACTTCTGAGCTAGAGAATCTGCAATGGCTACCATTGTGAGTCCTTCTCTTAGCCAGTGAGGTCGCTTGGTACCGTTCCATGCTTCCCCTGCTTTTAGATTGCAATTTCGCAATCACGTAAGCTCCAACAGAGCATTTTTGACGAACGTCAATTGCTAACAGGGATCGGCTGCATGCCCCACCGATACGCCCTATCACCTTACCTCTGTACGGTCGTGCCATCGAAGCGATGTTTTGCGACCCCTCGAGAAGAATCTACTGACCGCAAAGTGCCTTAGTTACCATTGAAAATACCGCTTGTTGTTTAATATTCCAAGCAAATTTTTAAAATATCAGCACAACATTATTCCATAGGTTTAATGTTAGAAACACTACTAAAAAATAATTTTGCGAGAAAAACAAAATATCCACCAGAATGGAGGATACAATAAATAATTGTTGAATATCGTACTACAAATGAAATTACATTTAAAGATGGCGATCTCTGTTCTGGTACCCGTCGATTGTAACTCCGTAGGAGTTATGGTAAGAACGAAAAGGGGGATTCAATGAGGGTCGTATTTTTAAACTGTCGACTATCGATTTCAATAGCTTTCAATACGTGTATACGCGTTATCTAGAAGAGCTTTGCTTCGCGCTCGCTTAATGTTCGGGTTACTCTAACTGGACGCTCCATATTGGGAGTCCATGTCCGAGTTAGAGCAGAAGCCTGATTATGACAGGTTCCATTGTGCATTTTAAAACATCTGTCATTTTACCTACCTTGATTGCAATTAAAGGTCCATGGCCCCGATCCGCTAAATGCCTCGTCCCCACGAACCCAGATCTTACCGGAAGTGGTCAACATTGTAGGTATCAAAGAAAGGCTACTATTTTTTTCTCATTTACCCTGTGAAATCTTAGGGCCAAGGATGTTGGTTTGGAAGTAAATAATCGAAAATGTACCCAGTTTGGTTCGACCAATATTAATTTTTACACATTACTCTATGGGGCTTACGAATCCATTTTCTGCTCTCACATGGAAACTGCATTGAAATATCGGCGCGAAACTTTACAGGTGTGGTTTTTGGGTGAAGGCCAATCTATCAGACCAAAAACTTCACATATCCTTAAATCGGCCATCCCCCTTTAATAATATTGCTCGCAAATGTGGCAGGTTTTTTTTTTTTACGCAGTGTACTTACTGAGGATTTTGTCATCAATAATAGCCTATGCTGCAAAATTAACAACAATCAAAGGTCCCTATAATTATACTAAAAATGCCGTATTTTACAATACCGCTCGGGGCCGACCAGGTAACCTTGTCATCAAAATTATGTTTATGTGGTGGCTTTATTCCGTTAATGTGTTTATTTAAGTATAACAAAAAACGATCTTCTGATGGTTCGAGTTTCGTGGGCGTGTGTCTATAGGCGCTTGTCTTGTAATGAGAGGTCCTGGGTTTCGATTCCACTCTGACCTAAATTTTAATCTATTGATTTTGGGACATTTAAGATTGCAATGGAAACTTCAGAGTTAGCTAACTGCGATTTACACGGTAAGTAGGGTTACCATACCACCTTAACTGGTCGGCCCTACCGCTTGTGTATTTACAGACTACATTTTAACAATATTCCCTGCGCATAGCTCGTCCGCGTAGAAATCGGTTGGTCGAACCGATATCATATAATTTTGCGCCATAGGGTGAAACACAAGCGAACAACCAATAATCCTTTGTACAGCAATGCCAGCAGGTCAATACTAGTCCCACAGTGACTCTTCTATAAAGAGTCACACACAAGAAACAGCACTGCCATTACAACTGAGTGTACACGAAATTGATTTTTTTCATGAAGATTTAGACCACAAAGTGCACTTCTATACTGCTAAAATTACCTTGCGTGTGTTCTCCTTACATTATAGAACATGGATATTGTAATTATTGCAGGCTTCCATCATTTTCAGAGAAAATGAGGTAAAAATTTTGGAAGTGACTATTCGCCAGACTAGTCCGGCGAATACTGTTGTGAAACTCTATTTACCGGACAAACTTATGCGGGCGCTATTTATAGAGTATATCTATCATATCACAATAGTATTATCGGTTTATTCCGTAAGCTTATGTAGGATTAAAATCAATCACCACCCACATCCTCCCTCGCTAGTATTATTGGATAAGATCATCGATTTATAATGCAGGTATCACAGGTTCGAATCCAACCATGGCCTTTTTCAAATAAATGTATTTCAATATTATTTTAGAGTAAAGAGAAATATTACAAGTCTAAAGTTTTCGGTAAATAGATTTCACAACCGTAATTCGCCAGACTAGTCCGGCGAAATAGCGTTTGCCAAAATTTTGCTCCATCCACACTCAATGGGAATTTTATTGACATCGACTTCCTATGGCACTATTGGCAGTGTGTGGGACTACCAATAAACCGTTCTATATGGAAAAGATTTTTTTAAATCGTTTGTTTTTTTATCCCTGTCTTTTTATTAGTGGTATAATCGATAGACTTTTTGTGTATCGATATGTCGGAAGACAAACATCCGACACGTTGATAACATTATCGTTTGATACACTGCTTGAGTTACGCAGCAACAAGTGTAAAGCTAAACTACAGTTGGACCCGGGACAATCCGCATTTAGAAAAAACCCAAATTCCGAGAGAGATTTTCGGCAATTCCTTATCCAAGTTAAATCAATCGACCATCACGTCAATTACAAATGCGGAAAAACCTGTCGCTTCAACGGTCGCCATTTTCATGTTTGTGGAAATTTTTCTCAACTTCCAGGTTGTTACTCTGAAAGTTTAGGTGTCTGAGAGTGAATTTGAAGATCGTAATCAGAGAGCTGGCAATTGGGTCTGACCCTACATTTTCTTTTTATTCGACTTTTTATTAAGGCGGCCTTTATAAAGACAATTACCCCCACCATAACAAAGCCTATTCGGACTGTTGTTAGTGTTATCAGAGAAGATGAGTAAGAAGGAGATGGTTCAACTGTTACTTCAAATGATAAACTGTTCATCCGCCTATTCATCTGAATTGCCTTAAATCCGATTGATTGGATCAAAGACCTGCGCTACTTGCTGGAAAACATATACCGTACACCTGTCATTAAATCCCAGAAATATTCCAATTACCCGGTAGTCAACTGGTATTTGCACAGAGACTATACACTATGGTCGTGACCAGTACAGTGAAACGTACTCTCCTGCTAGTGGTCGAACAAGTACCCTTTACGAAGCCGATATTTCTGAACGGGAACAATGGACCAACTTATGTGCTCTTCAAAATTCCTTTTTAGAAAGTACTTACAGTTTCCTAAAGTCTCCAGCGACAGTAGTAAAGCTAAAGTAGCAATTCTATGAATAGTAACTATGTCGAATTGTTAGTGTAACATGTCGAAAATGCAATGAAATACTTACTCAAGGTACTGACACACGCTGCAGTCTCACGTTGATCAATGTGGTCGCTACTGCTTTCGTTTACCATTCGGGATTACGCTGTCAAAATTTGCATTTGAATGTTGCGCATATGCAAATCGTATTGTTGTTGCATCCAGGCACTTTGGCACAGCGAAGTGGCGATACCCAGGCGCCGCCATTGGAAATACAATTTTTTTTTCAAAACAGAAATTTGAACAATTAGAGTACACATCTTTCTAATTTCTTTTAAGTCTTAACGTAACACTCAATTACTGAAAATCTTTTACTGATAAAATTCACTGCGTCTCGTGTACAGAATGATTTACACTTCTGAGCTAGAGAATCTGCAATGCTAAACATGTGATGTCATTGTCTTAGCACAGTGAGGTCGCTTGGTAACCGTTCCATGCTGTCCCTGCTTTTAGATTTGCAATATTCACAATCACGTAAGCTCCAAACAGAGCATTTTGAACGAATGTGAAAATTGCTAACAGGGATCGGCTGCATGCCACAGCCGATACGCCATATCACCTGACCTCTATACAGGTCAGTGGCCATAGAGCGACTGTTTTGCGACACCCTCGAGAGAATACTAATGACCGCAAAGTGCCTTAGTTAACATTAATCCCTGTAATAGTGCTCAAGGGGGCATATGTGTGATTTAACGTCTGCATGCATAGTTGCCTTGAAATGGGCATTTCATGTGCTCGCTGAATTCCCATATTGCCCGCAACGGTATGTTGAAGACCCCGGGGGATACAACCCTACCGTTGCGGTACCGAAACTACTCTCCTGCATCACTTATATACAACTTTGATCCCAAATTTTCAAAGCATTTTGACACGCTTTTGAACAACAGGTATGGTTGAGGTGTATTCCAAATGCATTTATCAATCATTCATCATATCATCATGTTCACAGTACACTACCTCGGATAAAGGATAAAATACACATCCTTTATTGATCCTTAAAGGTGCACGAGAGATTTGAGGCGCCCAGATATTGTGTCACAATGGCGATTTCCATATAGTAGACACTCAATACATCTCTTACCTTTATTTGGCTACATAAATGTCGTAATGAGTTGAAAATGAGTGAAAAATATTGGGCATCGACTTCGTCTCGCCCAATCTTTTTTTCAACTCATGGCTTGACACTAAATTTGGAGTATTGGACATCAATGATCCAGTTTTCATCCCAAATTTGGTTTATGGAAAATGCAACCCTCCTTTATTAAATGAGGTCAAAAAATCAAAAAAAAATCGAAATGAGTTCATTGATGAGTTATTTTCTTAGAGTTATTTTGGTGATTATGGCTGGAGTATATCCACCATTTATGGTCGAATGTTTTGAGTTATTTTGGTGAGTTTATGGAGTGTCATCGATGAGTTATGTTTCCAGTTTTTTTAGGTTGTTTGGTGAGTTATGATGGAGTTCATCAATGAGTTGTTTTTAGAGTTATGTGTTGGTGAGGTATGGAGGCGTTTCCTGAGGAGTTATGGTTATGCGTGTATGAGTTCTTTGGTGGGGTGGTCGCGAAGCCAATTGATCGCCTAGTTCCATATAATTGCTTTATGTAGAAAAAAACCACCAAATAGGGAGTTTTTGAGAAAATTTGTATACCGTCCTGCCTGCATAGTGCTATACAGTGATGGCATCTCAAAATTTACCTAAACAGCTGATTGTGGTTTACACCATATAGCTAAACAGGGATCAATAATGTTTGTGTTTGAGGTCAAACTGTACAGGACATGTTGTGGCACAAAACATGCTTAAAATTCTGTGATATCACAGGGAAAGGCTGCGTTTTTTTTTATTTTATCTCAAGCCGGATTTTTTATAATGCATAGAAATTAATGCAATGGTGCGCCCGCAGGCGGACTGCCCAACCCTCTGTCATTGGCGTTTGGGCCAGACTCACTCATATAAGGGTTGCTGTGGGGGGAAAGTTCGCCACTCCTCCCGCACAGCGAGTGTGTTTAACATTCCCAGCATATGCCGTTACCCGCATTTACTCCTGGTGGAGAGAGGCAAGCGAGGTAAAGTGCTTGCCCAAGTCACACCAAACATTGGCAAACAGCGGGGCTTGAACCCACAACCTTATTCTATGAGGCGAGCGCTGATCCTGCACCACTGTCCCCACAAAGAATATAAAATCAGATAAAAAGTACTCCATGGCTTTAGGCTTTAATACATGAATTTTAAGCCAACCACTTGCAGGTTATGTTAGCACGTCCATGCCAGTAACAAAAATACCAAAATATGAATTTTGATGATTTTTTCGATGTTTCGGATCAGCAAATCCCTGCTTATCCATTTAAATCTGGTCAACCCCTTTTAAATTGGCAATTGCTAAATTTTGTGTCAAAGGTTTGTTCACCTTCTAATTGTGGCTTCCCAGTAGATTTGCCCATAGAAAACTAATAAACCATTTTAGCTTTATGAACTTTAGTCTTTGGTGATGTCCTGTTGATTGAATGTGGTTATTTAGGCGAAAGAGGTCAACCTGGCCTCTAATTCCTGTATGCGTACCTACCTAAATAGAAAAGGCAACTCGGCCCAATGAGACTATAGTAAACGGAATAAAGCTCATACACACTACTGCTTATCGATTGATCATGGGTTGGTTTTGAAACAAACCTAAGTAGCTTATATACACAATCAAGATTTTGGGTAGGTACACATACCGAATTAGAGGCCAAGTAAACTCATTCCGCGTAATGTAGGCACACCCCAATTACTGGATTTATAAAGGAACAAAATGAATGTTTAATTTTTTCACCTAGCTTAGGCTTGCCGAGTACAATACCCTGCCAAATTCCACACACATGGCAAGGTGATGGTTCATTTGTGCAAGTCCAAAATCACAGTGGAAGGTCAGTCTTTAACCAGCTGATAGTTTCATTGTCCAGGTTGATCAGGCCTGGGATTCCTCTTGAGGACTATAGTTGTAGACCTCACGGTCATCTATAATGTGGCTAATGATTTGTGGCTCTCCACAATCACAGTTTAGTGAAAGTTCCACGCCGATCTTGTGAAGGAAGTGCTTTGTACAGTACGGCCAATGCCAGTTCTGAGTCTCTTGCCCATGCTTTCTTATCAAGGTTACAACCTTTGGACTTGCTAGATGGGCTGTCCACCAACTGCTTTAGGTTCAAGGTAGATGATTTGGTAAAAAGATTCCAAAGGCAAAATGGTTTTGGTGGGGGCCCTTATACACAAATGGGAGTATGCAAGATCTTATACACTTAAGTGTTAAGTTCATTAAAACAAATCCAACAGTACCAAGATCTCAACATCTATGAGAACAGTTGAAGGTGTGACAAAGGTGCCATTTTAAATGTGATATTACTGCAAATAGGGACATTTTTGTGAGGGTTTAATTTTTGCAAAATAATTCAACTGCAAAAATAACACCTTGTGAAAATGTTTTCAACGTACATTGAAAGTACTGTGATGGTCAATTATTTACAAATTTATATTACAACAAAATATCTTTGATGTTTCCATTCGTGAAAAATTCTCCTTGTGAAAGTATCCCCGTTTACTGTATTTGTTTTAATTTTTTTTACAAAGCATTGCTATGGCAACTAGTATACCATCAGCCAGTAGTAGCAGCCCTCTACTGCCACAAGAACAGGCCCTGTTGGAAACCTACTTTACATCACTCAGTGAGTTCTACTATGAGAAAGCTAAAGATTATGTGGTAGGTATAAAAAATATATTTGTTACATAACAAGGCTCTAGACCACAAAATACCACACAATGTAATATTGTGGTATATTGTGGTATATGATAGTTACAGAACCTACAATATTTTGTGGTAGTTTGGTGGTATGTGGATCCCTTCTTATTGACATATAAAGTGTGGTACATTCACGTACCTCCCGCACCCAACCCGCGCCATGGAAGCCTATAACACCAAGGTCCCTGGCCCCCAATTTCTCTTGGCAGCCCTGTACGAGAGTGGCCTATGGTGGCAGCTTGTTGTTATATACTAGGTGGTATATTGGTATATGATGAAATTACTTCCAATTTGGTATACTTCTGATTTAATCTAACTACTAAGCATATACCACAATATACCACAATCAAATTTTGTGGTAGTTTGTGGTCTATGGAAGTGCAAGTATGATGAAAGTTGTGGTATATTGTGATCTGTGGTAAGTCCTCACAATATACAGGCCTGCAGTGTTAGGGATAATTATATATTATACACAACCAGATTCCCCACACTTTGGAATATTACTCCCCGCATAAAAAATCTGAAAGATGTTGAAATGGCCATCAAGTGCTCAAACTTGCTTCAAATGAAAGCGCCAGCCCCCGCCAAACTGGATAAATCCTCTCAAACTCCACATCATGCTTGTTATCACTGCACAGTGGGTTAGCCAGAGGAGGGGCAGGGGGGCAGCTTTCCACCCCTTGTGGGGAATCTTGCCCCACCCCTCTTGCCCCCCCTCAAAAAAGCTGGCTACGCCACGGTCCAATGCATTACGATAAGGTCAATAAGCAACCACATTACGCGAACAACGCTCATGGCCTTATATTATAATTCACTAACATACCTACATACCTTTTTAATACAGGAATTTATATCGTTCGGATTTTTTAGGCGGGGAGTATATATTGTAGTAGGTACTTTGAAGAGCTTGGTACACTGTGCGCTCTCTGTTGATAACGGGTACTCTTTCTAAAACTGCATACAAATTTGTGATTTGTAAATCTACTGTTACAACCCAAACTGTAGAACGCAAGAACCAGCAATTGACTGTCTTCAGTTGCGAATTCTGCAGTTCAGTCTTCACGAACTCTTTCACGTGGTACTATACGAGTGGCTGACCAACGTTATCACTCAGGACACTCATGCTGCATATTGCTACGTGACCACTTTCCCCTCAGAAGATCACCGTAAAGGACTGCTGCATATGCCAGTGAGATGTCCAGGTATCTTTACAGGTATCGCTCGGTGCCAGTTTGTAATCCCATGCAATACTTTCCCAAGTACTTCCGGGTTTAGGCGGTCCGGTAAATATTTCCCCAACGGTGTAGTCTGTGTTCAACAGTGCGAAAGATATTATCTAAATTGGAACTACTGCGCGAGAGATTAACGTTATCAGTACATCATAGAGAATGTGGACAATGAAACTAAATCTCAAATATAAACACACCAAAAACCTCCGAAACGAAGGGGTTCTATGGGAGTTTTTGCATCAGAGGGGCCGTTATTATGCTTCTTGTTTTGAATTATGTATCGTAATTGGGTTTGAACATATAGAACCTAGCGAGAAAATTGAACGTTTTTGTGGGTACTTCGGTGCTCGCAGACACGGAAAGGTTAAACACACGGGTCGCATCCATTTTTCCCTCATGCCTTTCGATATTTTTCCAGTCTTGAGAATTTTCAAACACTGAGTTTCAATTTACGCCAACTTTTTTTCTTCGAATTTTAGCAACAGGATAACATACTTACCGGACCGTCGTATTCGGGTTCTTCCCTGAACTGTCGAGTGTAATCGGACCTTTCGAATAGGCCAGATGTGGCCAAGGTTAATTTTCCGAACCCGTTGTTGTCGGGGGAGACTCCTGATGGGTTAATACACTCTTCCCTAGCTGTGTGTACCCACACATAAAGCCTGTGGAACTTACTGGGCTTCTATTAGGTGATTGTCCCATAGTTCCTCTCTTTTCGTGCAATTGGACAGTAGGGTAGACATAACAAAAGAAGAACCATTAATCAACATGAGCCACTTAAGTCTCCTTGGTATATAAGGGCCAAGATGAAAGAAATAAACCAAGCCTATACGGAATAAAGCATAAACCCCATTATAATGGATGTATGAGTGAAAAACAGTCTCTCAGGAGCTTGAAACAGTCTATAAGGAGCTTAAGAGAGTCACTTGTGGAAAGAAAGACTTGCTATCAACCAAGTAACATCTACTGGTGTTGAAATGGTGAAGATCTCCCACCTGGAGTGACTCCTCATGGCGGAATTGAAGATGCCTCAACAGTCAGAACCAGAGTTGGCCGAATCTAAAGGTTTGCCTTGCAGGAGTTGACCATGTTGTTGTGGAACATGCACCACCCCTCCCCCCCTCCCCCCCCCCCCCCACCCCATGACAAAGGAAAGTCGTTGGTCTGCCCACGTGATGGAGCACAGGCATCAAAAAAGGACCTTGCGGAATTCAGTTAAGCAGCCAGACGTAGTACCTATCTCTGGCTGGATCATATGTTGAAGAGACACAGTGTTTGGACACGATAAGAGAGAATGAGCGAAAACATGCCCCAATTTCGGTCGAAACAATATTAATTTCGCAGAGTACTCTATGGGGCCCACAAAATCATGTTTTAGCTACTGTTGCATTTAACTGAACGAATAAAATGTGAATTAAAGGCTCGGTGATGCAGGAACCTGCTATGTGGGAGTATAAAAGATCCAGATTCAGAAGTTCAAACTTGCCATTTTGAATCAATGGTTTTCAATTTTGAGAAACGGTTAGATTACCACTGTGTTAATTGTTCATTAGCGTTGTATTTTAGTGTTCCCAACTACCATGCAGATTTTAGCACAAAAAGCAGGTGTTTACAGTATGTTTGTCATTGAGGTCAAGTTGTAAAGTAAGCTGAAAATATAAGATTGACCTCAATATGTGAAAAGTTGAAGTTAAATTGCAACCAAAACTTGGTTTGTGTGGATGTGTATGAACATCAAGAATTTGAAACTGTTAACAAAACAAATTGTTTCTTGTAGCTGGCATGAGTGCTTTTTATGCAATTACAGACAGTTTTCTTACAAGTTTTCTTGGTACAAATTGCTTGCCTTATTTTGTAATTTCAGGATAGAGAAAAAGATGGACCCGTACCTCCGTAAGCAATGTAGGGGCAAGCCTCATGACATGCCTTATCACTATGGGCTGATGGCTGAGAAAAACCATACCTCAATTACATTCATGGGGACAGAAATAGGTTTGAAGAAGAGAGTGAGCGGATACCATATTATCCCCCCCGGCTTGAAAGCAGTAGGGATTTTGTGAGAGTGCGCATGTCTTTATGTTATGTGTGTGTGTTCCCGTTTGGTTAGGTTTCATTTTCAGGTCTTGAACAGTTGACTCCGATTAAAACCAGACATAGGGTTAGGTGCAATAGGGGTTCCTTCATAGTGGCTATGTCAAAGGTCATGGACCCAAGGGATCAAAAGTCATCTGAGGTCATGTTCCATAATCTTGCCAGGGGGATGAAGCAAGTTTACTTGCCGTATTATTTTTTATTATCCCCCTAGATCCATTGGAGATATGCAACAGTAGATTCCGGCTGTGTGTGGGTGTATGTGTGTGTGTGTCTGTCTGCAGTATGTTATGGTAGCAATGTTTTTGCGTAAGCGAAACGTGGTAAGGTGACTTAGAAAAAGGGGTTCACCTATATGGACCTTGCAGGCCTCCTTTTATACTCCTCCCCTTGTTTCCTGTTTTGGATGTATTTAAGGGTTCGGGAGAGCACTTTTATGGTCTGTACTTTTTGCACGACGTCCGGTGCATGTTATTTGACACCGTTGAGTTTCACGGGACCGGCGATATTCGTCTCCCGGATTTCCTTCTTGATTCCCTTTCATCCTGTCTTCCCGTTTGTAACTGTTATTTTACACAGTTAGTGTTAAAGGGACAGTTATTATATAGTGATGTTCATGGAACTTTTTAGTTTTGGCTTATATATTCCATAGTGTTCACGTTATTCTCTATTTACATGTTTTATTCCATTACGATTGGGAGCTTGGTGAATATTCACTGCGGACAGTTTGACATCCGAGATCGTCACGCATCGAGAGGTCAGCATATGATGTGGAAGGTAAGCCTGGGTAAGTATTTGATCGGGTCTCACCCCAAACTGCACGGCAAGCCTGGCTGCGGGATAAGGTATGAACAAACAGAAGCTCGAGATCAAAGTCTGGGGGACCAAAGTTTCCGTCGGCATTGATCGGTAATCTCTCACAAGGAAGAGAGCCAATCTTGCTAAGCTTCGGCTCTTCCGACGACACTTTTGTTGGAATTTCTCTCGGGCGCATTTTAGTCGAGTCTTTAATCGTTTTACCCCAAACCCTCTAGGCATAGCCTAGTTGTGGGAGGAAAATGCGTTAAGGGTAAATAAACGGAGGCCCTGAGACTATTAGTCGCGGCCGAGTTTCTGATTGGCGATAATTCGGTAATCTCTTCATAAGAGAGCCGTCGTCGCTGAGCTTCCGACGCCATTTTCTGACGGAATTTCTCGGGTTTGTGTCCGAGAGTCGATTGGTCCTGGGTTGTACAAGTTCCAGTCACTTATATTTGCCTTTTTTTAGAGGTTTTCATTTCAGTGGCGACTCGTGAGTAGTTTTCGGCACCGTGTTCTGATTGTTTCACTCCTCCTTGCGTCAGTCGTTTAGTTTCCACTCCCTCCGTGCGTTTCAGCTCGTTCGTTTCGGGATGAGTGAGTTGTGCCACCTGTTAGCAATTTTATGCCACAATAGGTTGCCCGAAGATTTCCGAATTGACTCCAGGACTTCGGTCGATCAGCAGTTGAGTTATCGTCGAGCCCCACAAGCTGTAATGCTCAGCGCCCAGGTAATTAATGTGCTTGCAGAATTAACTGGGTTTGTTATCATTCGGGTCATAGGTAAACCATTCTTCCGAGGGTTTTCGAGGCAAATCCTCGTGAAATGAAGTTGTTTCGGCAGCCCCGCCTCATCTCGGCTGTTAACACTTTAATGCTTATTCATCTCGGGAAAAGTGTTTTGCACCATTAGCTTCCAGTATTCTCAATGAGGTGTCGGCGCTACGTGTTTCGTTCCGCTGGTGCTTCGAGTAGTTCGGTAGTAGATCATGTGTTTACGACGGGCCACCATAGAGCTGTTACTGGCAGCCCGCCCAGGTGATTGATTTGTCAATGGTCAAAGTCCATCTGGCATGGTAATTTATCAATTCATAGCTTTAATCTGGCTTAGCCTATAATGCGATATTTTAGCTATGTATATGGTGGTCTCCAAAGGCCCCCATCCATGACCAACCCAGCGGGTCAGCCTTTGTACCCTCCTTTCTTTGGTGGTATATTCATGTCTCAAGCATTGACTGGTCATCCTTTTACCACAGTCTTGAATCCTCGGAAAGCCAGTTCTTGGGTTCTAAGTCTGTGATCAATCGTTTGACTCGATCTCTAATCGTTTAAAAAAAAAAACCTTCTTTAAGTGGTGGCCTTAGTCACTCGGCTACAACCGGGTTCTTATCGGAAGGTCGGCATGTCCCCCTCAATACCAGTTGTTTGTTCTTTGGATGCCTCTGTGGTCTTCTTAACAATTCTTTGGGTTTACCCTCGGGGGTGGCGACCGCATCTGTTACATAAAATCGGGGTTCCGTGGGAACTTGAGCGTGGTTGGTATAGTAATGGTAGTAGGGACTCTTTGTCCCATAGAGACTCTAATTCAGTTTCCGTTTAATTTGATGGCTAAAGATGCGGTCACTGTTGGGTCTCGACAATCTTTTAAAGGACCCAGAGGATAATTACTGCCAACATCGATCATCGCATAAAGGGGAGGTAGTGTTATTATTCTGTTTAGTTCTAGGGACATTTTTAACCTAAATTAAGACAGGGGTTCGCCCCCGTGATTTTTAGTAAGTGTCACGTGGCATTTTTGGACGTTTAAGGATATGGTTGGATATATTTTATCCTTATTCTATTTCCTATGCAGCGGGCTGAGGAGGTGTTCAATCATTTGCGTCGATACAGAATATTGTCAAGGAGAATATCTTGAGGGTATCTTTGGATTTCATGGGAAAATCCATTTTGATTCCCCTCTGTCTGTCTCTGGCTGATTACGGGGTTTATTATGGTTCGATCATCCATACATTTTATCAGTTCATTGAGATTCTGAACTTGAATGTCTGTTTTTTCATTATCAAAGAACTTTGCCGTTGTCATCTTTTCAGAGGACCTTTTCCAACTATTTGTTCTCTCTCTCTCTGTCTGTTTGGATGAGGAGAAGGGGGGGGGGGAGGGGGGGGGAGGGAGAAGGAGACAGCTTGTTGGACGACCCTAAACGGACATTTTGCCATGTTAGACATGGCTGCCGCGCTCCTCACTTCTCATTGACGATGTATCTTGCTATGAACTGGGCCGGTGCTTTAAAGAAAACTTATAAGTGTCATCCTAGCAGCTACCATAGCAACATGTTACGGACCGGTATTATATGACACCGGCATGCCCTATGCCGTGTTAGCGTCTTTCTGCACCGAGTTTGTATATGTAATGTAAATTTTTGTGTAAAGAAACTTGCCCAGTTATGTTTCCGGTCACTTCCGCAGGGTCCACAGTTGCGGGATCTTGTGACAGTTTCGGCCGCAGTTATTCGGCCTATTTCGTTTCCCCCGTTGCTCAGTTGATGACACACCTCGGGAGGAAGTCTTGACGCCTTAGAAGCACAGTTTCAGACTTCGTTGGGTTCGGCTCTCCGAATGTTTCAGAGAAACACAGGTGTTCCGGTCGATCCTGCAGGTAGTGTGTCGACCGCACCTCCGGGTGTCATTACTACTTTGTTAAACCACAACCTGTTTCATTGGGTGGTAATTACCCTCCATTCACTAATCCGACTCAGCCCAATGCGATTATGGCTAATTGTGCTTTAATGGTCACTATTAATGACCCTCTTTTAGAACTTGAGACTCCCCCTTCCCTGATATGTTTGTCTTGGGGCTCTCATCGGCTAAGGCGGTATGTGTCAAGTAGAATTTGGAGTCAGGACCTTAGACCCTTTGTCTTTTCCACTCTTGAGGGAGGGCACCTCCCTCTTATCAGAAGCCCCAAGGCCTCCCAATACTTACGAGGTAGTATTGCTTGTGCTGTGCTAGCGGCATTTTTCTCATATCGTTGCCATCACTTTCGACCACAGGTGTTAGCCAAAGAAGTTGATGGCGCTTTCTACTCTTTGCGATTTATTGGCCATCCATTATATCTAGATTGGCTCATATTGAGATGTGCTTATTAAGCACTGCATGTGTCCCGTGGCGTGCGTTCTAGTTCAGTCACAGGATTACTGTTTCGCTTGACGCCTATTTCCATTCTACTTGTATACAGAGTCCAAGTTCTCTTAGAGGAAAGTGGGCGCTTGTTATTGTTGCTTCGCTGAAAGCCTTTTTCTATAATATAGCCCTTCCTGGCCCTGGTTCTAAGAGTCGAAGGATTTTGATTTTGAAACTTTGGAGGTCCTTCAGACCCAGAGGTTCTGAATGGAGACCCTGGCCGCGGTGTTTAAAATCTCATATTACTATAGGGTTCTTAGAAAAACTTCATTTGGTTTTAAGATTGCCAACCCTCACACTCGTGTTTTTACGGGCCGTCTCTGATGGCTTCGGTTTCTTTTTTTCACCGAGTTGTCTATAGTCCTTTTGGACAAATTTCATGTTTTCTACATATTCCGGTGTGCGTTGGTGTGCACATTTACGAACTAGAAAGGGTTGTTCTAATGGCCCTTATCAGGAGAGGAAGTATTCTCATTGGGTTAAACTTGTTTAACCACTTGTTTTATCCCATCCAGTTCATACAATTATCTGACTGAAGGTTCTGAGGATTGCACATGATTAACAACATTGAGTATGAACGAAATTTTGTCGTCTTACAATGGAAGAAGACTAGAACGTGTCGTTCAACTATGACTTCTCCATCTTTTACGGTCCCCGTATGCCCCGTCACTTTGAGTTCGATGTTGTCGGACATAGTTTGTCGATATCTAGAATCGGCGTGGGACAATTTGCTGTAGATCAGCCAATGCCCCCCCTCCAGTCAGTCGCTTATCACTCCCTGGAGCGGAGATTATGTTATGTATACTAGCAGTACTCCAGGGTCTATTGTCCACATTTTTAACAAAGGATAGACATTATGATTCATCGAGACAGTTCGTCTGTTGTCTTTTATTTGAAATCGCCTGGAGGGACTATTGGTTGCATATTAGGCGATTATTTATGTCTCTTAGAAGCATTTTAATGTGATCTAGTTAGGTTACAACTGCTAGATATCTTTTCAAGCTGCATGGTTATTAGCAATTACTGCTATTTCCCTTATTATTTCTCCAGAGTTATTTGAAATGCACTCTAGATTAATACTTTATGGCCTATCAGATTATTATTTTTCATAGTGGGCATCATACTCCTTGACACCCACGGTTCCGTTTCCGTCGTAAACTCTACTTTGTCTCATCTAAAGTGAAGGTTGACGTCTATTTATGAGTCATTTGAATTCCCAATAGAGTCTCAGGATTAGTGAGCATTTATAGGCGTGCGATCAGTCTGAATTCACAAGCATAGACGAGCGAGGTCATGGGTGCGCAACATAAAGTCGCTGTGACGTCACCTTCAACTCAAGATGACACAAACTATAGATACCATTTCTTTTTTTTTAAACATTGTATTCAGAATTCTTTAGGCCTATTATGATTGGATGATAATCCTTAGAGCGAGATGTCCGTAGTTTTTTTTTTTATGGTCTGACGGTCATATTCTATGTGATATATCGCCTGAGTTTGACGGAGAGTTTTAATCACTTCAAAAAACTACAATGGCCTACCTGAGTCATTTGTTAGAAGTTAAATCTCATATCTGGATGCTCGAGATTCACTGCGAAAATCAATTCTGTGATTCTCTCGATCCGAATTTGGCATCTTTGGACGGTCGCGATATGCGTTCTTCTATCGCAAATCAGATTATTACTAATTCCGGCTTTGTAATTTATGTATTTACGTGGGATATATGTTCTTCGGTCGAATCCCACGTGCGTGACAGCAGAGCAGGTTTCAGGTACATGTGCGGGGTGGATCCATTCTAGACGGTTTCCGAGGAAATTCCACGAGGATACCAAGTGCGCCGCTTCAGTTTCATGTGCGCGTTGGAGATCTATTTCTAATTGAAACCTTTTGGTCCCGCCAACTTAGTTGGCGAAGGGTGGGGGGACTATAGAAATGGTTAGCAGTCCGTGCGTGTGTGTGTCCCTCACGATATCTTTGGAACTAAACAAGTGTGGAAGTCCATCTTCGCCAAATAGATTGTATCTCAAGTAGGGGGTGGGGTGGATACAAAGTGGGTATGTGGCCTGGGGTCAAAGTCTTCAAATGTCAAAAAAATGGGTCAAATGGGCAAAAAATAGGGCTAAATCGTGTAATAAACGTTGGTAAACACGATATTCTTTATGATTGGGAGAAAGTATGGGGGTCCATCTTCGCACCATAGAGGTTGCTCAAGTAGGCTCTGCGGTATGAGTTCGGAGGAAGGGGCTGTGGAATGGTCAAAGGTCAAAATGGGGTCAAAAATAGGCAAAAAAAAATGGAGTTAAATTGCAAACAATCGCACTAAGTTTTGGCGAAGGGACGAGGTCTTATAGCCGGCGGGGACATCGCAGACCGGTGTGGTGGGTAACAGTTTAAGATTCATCTTTGTGCGACTTCCGTGTTTGTTTCACGGCGGGTTGTATTGCCAATCGGTTTGGAATGAGTTTGATCAGTATAACGCCAATCGTCGTTACAAAACTTGTTGCACAAAGATTGTCTTGCTGCAGATTTGTAAAGAATGTCCTTATTTTCCTTTGCGTAAGTTTATTCATGAAATTGTTAAAACTTTGTGCTCGTTATTATTTAACTTCATGGTTGTTTGATCGCACGTAAGAAAATTTTATTATTCGCGTCTTAACTATAGAGATATTTTAGTGCGTTCAACTTGTACAACAGTATTTTGGGATAACTCTGAATTCCGTCAAGTTTATCCTATTTAATTAAAAGAGCTCTAACGAATTTTTATTTTCGCTTGATTTTGTGGCCAAATTTCGGAACTTTCGGTATTCGCCTTTGGTAGTCGTGTCGGTCAAGTCACGGTCTATTTAGCGGCGGACAAGTGTCCATAAAATTTGGATGTCTGTGATATCTGAGAGTGATATCATAACAACTTTAGTTTATCTCCGATCATGACCCGTCCAAACACGCTTTAGTCTTGTCGTATTGTATGTATGTCTGTATGTATGTTTCGCTGGTTGAAGAGTACACAAATTCCAAGCCGCAGTATGTGGTAGAGAATCTCTTTTTGCTCTCCCTTCTCGAGCAATTTCTTCAATCATGGGGCAATTTTGCTCGGGTTTACAATTAATGTTTATGGTATACACTGTCTGGTATTTCCAAAAACTTGCCTTATTGAGACATATATGTGGCTTTGCGTCTTGTCCTGGTACGGTCAAGTTTTCATTGCAGTGTTAATCTGAGTGGAGCTCCACAGCATTTTGGGTTTTTAAGCTTATTGTGTAAACCTTAAGTACAGGCCACTTCTGACCCTTAGTCTTTGGCCTCTAACTGTTATTTAGTTGATTTCTTTTTGTGTTTTACTTTGTGCGTTCCCCTTTTTTTCGGGATGGGACTCTGCAGTCGCTCACCTCCGTCTTGCTTCGGCGTAGTCTGACGTTGATGCAATTTGTATTGAGTCTACGTCAGAGTAAGTATTAAGCCCGCAAGTAACTACACAGCAAGATTCCTACTCACGGTGTAACCCAGAGCTTAGGCTACTCCATGTGTACTCTTAGCTCTACTCCAAGGGAACCCTATTTATGCACTATTGATGCAGTATCTACAACTAAGTACTTGCGAAGTACACAAGGCACTGGGTGGATAGCAGCTATGTTTACTTAACAGTACCCACCCTATAGTGTACTCTGCAGTTGCCTGCTAGGTACCTGACAGGTACCCATGTAAGCCACCAGTAGTGGAGTACCTCTACAGCTACTCCACGGGAGTACCTTCACAGGTACTCTCCTACCGGCTGCCTAGTAGGCAGCACTTTGGACCATAGAGGGCGCCAAACATTCCATTGTTATTTATAACTTTCTGATCATTTTCATGCTTAGTAACATCTATATTTGAGTTGAGCATCACCAAAAACCCCTATATATGACATTTTGTGTAAAAACATATAACATATGTGACCAAAATGTTAAATAATGGATAAAATTACTGAAATAATCACACAGAGCTCAAAGCTCATTTGCATGGGAGTACCCACGCAGGTACTCCGCATGGTGTGACTAGTGGTTGAACAACTGCATGTGTACCTAGGTAGATGATTACCCCCACTTTTGCGGCCGGCGATGTGGTACCCATGCGGGTGGTTATTCCGTGGCTACTTAACAGCTACTTCACAGGTACTCCCATGAAGAAATTGGTTGTGTACAAAAAGCACCTTGGTGCTTTGTATGTTACTAAGGGCGGACTAATACTTAACCCTGACCTAGACTCCCTCCCATCCCAGTCCCCCTGAGTGAACTCCGCCTTTATGGTAGAGTCAGCTGAGAAGGAACGATGGATGGCGTGGTGCATGTTGGGTAATATGTCATCACGGGGGAACCACACCCCTTTGGGGTATGGGTATTATTTTAGGAGTATATTTGGAGGTTCAGCATCCCCAGAGAGGATGCAATTTGTATTGAGTCTACGTCAGGTAAGTATTAGCCCGCCCTTAGTAACATACAAAGCACCAAGGTGCTTTTTGTAATTTTAGCTGTTGTTCAAGGAGTTTGAGTTATAATGTCACCACAAAAAGTTATTCTGACAACCATATATTTCTGGAGTTATTTCTATTGAATTGTGTTCTTTCTGCTTTACAATATGCTACCTCTTTTGTAACCAAATCCAGTTTTAGAATTTAGAGCTGTAATATTCCTTTAGAAGGTGGTGGGGTCAGAAGGAAATGTGACTATTCTTGGCTCAACAGTACAATCAACCGTGGTATTGATTTGAAAGGTCAAAGGTCATCTAGAGGTCAATTTGCATAGAAACACCCTATGACCACCAAATTTGGTCCAAGGGACCACTGACCTGAGCACAGAACAAATCTGAGGTCAAAGGTCACACACATAGGTCAATGGTCATGCATGGGGATATACTAGTATACCATAAAATACCAGTCATTGGACACTGTATCGGACCACCAAACACTAGAATGTTAGCATAAGAGATCCATGAGTTAAGATCTTTCAAGCTAATAGTTTGGTGAATGTTGTGTGCCAAGGTTACTAGTATAATGCTTCTGTGTGTACTCCTGGTTAAAAAAACCAGAACAGGCATGTTGTTCTAAACTGCATTCATACATAATTACGATATTGAGCATTCTGAGTTGGTCTTTTCAAAGAACAAAAAGAACAATGGAAGTAGAAACCATCAATTGAAATCAAAGTCAAACTACAATAATTTTTGCTCCACACAGCATATGTTCAAATGAGTATTATCAACATTCTAATTTTAAAGGCAGTGAGATTTCTCTCCTAACTTGGCACAGCACTGGTTAAGTGTTCAATTGCTCAGTTTACCATGCAGGTCAGGTCAGGTTTTCTTAAGGGCCTGCTACTGGTAACCTGGTAAGCAGTACTACCCGTCCCAGGGTCGGGTTGTCGGCGGCTAAACCGTCACCCCTGCTTCCTCCAAATCTGATAACCAATCTTGGCAAAAACTTAAATTGGAAATTAAAAACATCATTTATGAAGAGGGGGGTAGCTCAGGCTCCAAATAACCTAAGGCAATTTGCCTCGGATGCCCCAACCATTTGCCTTGGTGCCCTAAAATTGCTATTCTTTAACATGTAATGCATGTATGCCTTGGTGCCCTTTTCAAATCGGGCAAAATTGCCTTCCCCGCCCTAATTCTTATTTTGGAGCCTGGTAGCTGGTTAACCTGGTAGAACTAAAAAGAAGATCTACCTACAAGGGCGTCAGCTCTGGAGAGCTAATGGCGGCCATCCAGCACATTGACCTCAGGAAGGGCATCCGGTCAATTATCTTTTTGCTCCAATAAATCCTCACAAAGCAGTATTGCTGTGAATGTGAGGTGAATCCGACCACCCCTGTAATTGGGGACAAAACCGGATTTACAACTTTGGTTTTACTACTACTACTTCTACTACCACACTCCTTGACAATGTGTTGTCTAGATATGAGCAGTTTGTGCTACTGGAATGCAAAAAGGTTTGATGTTAATTTGCCGATCAACTGCCAAAAAGGTGTCTGATATCATCACCAAGTAAGTCATAAAAGGACTCCTGTGTACTTGCAAGTACTAGACAAATAACAGGAATTTCATTGCAAACTAAGAGCTGTTGTGTTGTTAAAAAGTTCAAATTGGGGCACACATGTTGTTTATTAACTCTAACGCTAATTTGTTTCCCGGAGGGAGTGAAGGAATGATGGGAGAGGGGAAGGAGAAGAGTACAAATTTGGTCGGATCTTGAACTAGGCCGCCTGGGGTATACAACGCTCTGATGGTGTCACGGCCTGCCAGCAATTTTGTGCCGCTACTTTTTCTGAAGGTTATGATATTCATGATCTCATGTTCATATTATGTACGGTAACAGCCACAGTAACTTCCAACATGTAACAGTGATAGAACATGGTCCTATGGTTGCATTCCTTCTTATGGTTTGAATATTATAATCAGCTCAATTACATATTTGTATAATTGTGCGTACATACTTTGTCTAGCCTGAAGTATGAAATGACGACGCGCACGTATACCCAGACCCTCCTTAAGTAAGTTTGCAGTTGCGCTCGGTTTTGACTACAAACTCGCGCTGAAGCGTTCAGTACAATGTATACGCCTTTGTTGTACTTAGTACTTTGGGCTGGACAGAGTAATATCATTTGAGTAATTTTGGCTGTCAGAATTTGTTCATAAGGTGGCCAGTGGCAATGACTTATACGATAGACAAGCGATTCTCCACAACGTAGCGTAACCAAAATCAAGGTCCCAAAAGTATTAGTGAGCATACCACTTCATTTACATGGTTTTGGGCACCACCATATTTGGTTTTACGTATCGTCGTATTGGAAAAGTCACTTATGCAATAGTTATAGACACGACCGCTATTTACGTTCGTCACACTAAGCGAGTGAAAACAACCAAACACTGATGCCACCTGCTATCATCGGACTCAAATATCTCTTTTCCTAAGAAAAATTTACAGGGGTCATCGGGAGACTTTTTTGTGCCTTTTTTAGGAATGCGGAATCTTTTAGATGGCATGTTCTTCCATCGATTGTTTTTTTCGTCATATTATTGCAGAAAAATCGGCCGATCAGACAATGGAATACTGGGGGAAATGCAACACTGATAACTTCAGCAACGGCGTGACTCACAGATTGTAGTTGCGTGTGCTTGTGCAGTAAAACAGCGCGACGCGCGGCTGGTTGCCCAACATAAAGATGGCTCGCGAGGTGTTAGAGAAAACGGTTTAACGGGCTTGGCTATTCCATAATACACAACCTATTCTCCTCTTGGTTATCTTCTAGCTCAATGCCAGTTGGGCAACATGGGCCACAATCTCTGTGTGAAAGGGGCAGATTCTATGGGTAGTCATTTGTGTATTTCACCGAAGGGGAGGTTAACCTACTTAACAAGCCATATCAAGCATTGATTTCCATATGACGCACATCATACGACACTGGTAAATGATATTGACACTTATGACAGCAACTATACTTGAGATTTTTATAAGGCAATTATGTAGTTTTGGCCAATCTGCTTACGGTCTAAGAAGTTTTTACAATGCATTCCCTTTCATCAACAAACAAACTTTTTTTCAGCCCCATGCCAAAAGATTTAACTATCACATCTTGAGTGCCACTTCGTAACCGTCTAAAGCCTTGAGCATTGAAGCCCTCCATGCACTGTTTAGAATCACAAACTCAATATGTCAGCTGGAGGTTTCTTCCATCATTACTCAACCTCAAGGAGTCACAAAGCAAACCTGGAATCAGGGAAGCTCCACTCAAACCAAAGGAGGTAAACTTTGCAAATTCTTTCGAACAAGGCTGAATCCCAGGGGGTTCTTCAAGTTTTGGGGGTGGATGTACCTCTGAGGAGTCTGGAAGTAGGCCCATATATGTACAATTTTTTGCCGAAAAAGTGACCCATAGCTTTACCAGCGATACAAAGTTAACACAAATTTGGCCATATCTTTTAAAATGTTGACCTTTTCTGCCCAATTGGAACCCCCAAATTTGAATACAGATTTCAGAGAAATTGGACTACTTTGAACAATATTAATCCAATAGGATCCTTTTTGGCCTTCCGATTGAAGAATTTGACTAATTTTCCAACCCAATTGGGGAATGTTTTGAAAAAACACGACCAAGTGCTATACCAAAATGGAATGAAAATGATGGTCATTGATATACCAAAAGGCTGAAAATGAAACCTATGTTAGGGCATGTCCCCATATGGTCACTTGTGTTGAGCCCCCCCCAACTTGCTTAAGGGTAGTGTCATCCCTAGTGCTTTTGTTTTTCACACGAATTTCGGATTTTTGCACGATTTTTAAAATCAACCTGTGGTCTATCGGTACCAACAAAGGTTTCCACTGCAGGACAATCCTGAGCTGTATTTTTTTGCCGATTTAAAACAAACTATTGACCATTCAAAGTCACAAAAAAACCGCATGAGTACTTAATGGGGAATTTAAGACATTTTTATGCTGTCAGTCGCAAGGACAGCATCGTGTGCGCGGGTGAATTTGTACTGCGTAATGAAGCGTGCGCGTGTTATGTACTTTTTCGCGAACGAATCTTGGAAAAAACGAAAAATAATATCTTGAAAATGTAAAAAAGCGCTAATTTAGACCAGATGAAATTTCAATTTTTTCTGATTTTTTTTTCTGGAGTTAGAGACAAGGATGTTTGTTCAATAGTGCATTAAAGATGTATTTCCATCACTGCACAACAGTCAATTTTGAAGTTCAAAGATAAAGTTATTGAGAAAGAGACAGCTGAAATGGCGTGAAAAGTCCCTTTTTTTACTAAAACACGGATTTTCTCAATGTTCAATTTTCGCAAAATTTGGCAATTTCAGACAAGATAACTAACTCCAAAATAAAAACCGAAGTAAAAGGTAAGGTTTAACTTTCTACGATAGCAGTCCCCCGGTCTCTTAGGTCAGACGGTTTTTCTCAATTTTTCATTTTTCGATTTCTAACTAAAGATATTCTCCAATATATACTCAAAATTTGGAAAAGAAAGGTAAAAATCACACTTTTTGACACTTTCCCTTATATTTCGAAAGATAGAGCTCTTTTTAAGAAAATGAAAAACCGTCCCTAGACAAATTTGTCTTGATTCTAAAAATTAACATAAGAAATCATGAAAATTCAAATTGTTTTTGTTATGCTGTCTTGAAAAATTTGGGGCAAAATCATGTTTTTTTAGTATTTTTCTCAAAATACGGAAAGTTTACATTAATATGATGCCACCATTGGGTTCATCATCCAATTTTCTTTCTAGAAATCTATACTTTTACATACAATAATGAAATATTTGCAAAGTTACAAACCAAAATAGATACGCAGAATCTCAGGGTTGACACTGTCCTTAAAGGCTGACTCAGAGATTTTGAAAAATAATTTTTTCTGTGTAGTAATTCAAAATAGCTTCTAACTAAGATAAGCACCTAAAATGCTCTTCCAAAGTTAGAGATGAATCAGATTTTTTGTTTTCAATCAAGCAGTAACCATTTATGCACACTATATATAACAGTGCCAAGATCCGTGTATAACGAAAATTCCGGCTCCGGAATTTTATACAATTTGGATTTTCTATAAGAAGGACTTCGATTTGAGCTTAGTTATTTCACACCAGTGATTAGTATATAGATATGCATTATGTATATGCAACAACATGATTGTTTGAAAAATGAGTGCGCCCTCATCGGGAACTCTCCGAGTCAGCCTTAAATAAAGTAATGTAGATGTAAAAGGTATATGATTATCACCTTTGTATTCTACTAGGTTAATTCTCAATGATCATCCTGCTTTCCAACAATACAGATATGACTTGGACCACAAAACACAGGCATAACAATTATGAGGTCCGGTTTATTCTTGGTGCAAAAAAAAACCTTAAAATTTGCCCTTGAACAGAAATTGATTTCACCAAGAAAAGTCGCATTGAAAAAAATGGAAGATCCTAAGGATCGGGTAGTGCCCCTTTAAAGAGACCAGGCACATTTTGAAAAGAGTACATCCTCAGGATTTGTCAGAATTAATATTTTTTTGCATGGGGGTTAAGCTTTTGCATTTGTTAGCACTCACCTCAAATGATATTTGACAATTACATGATGGAATTTTATAACATTAGTTCTAAGCCATCGTCTCTTTATTTTTTGAACAATTATAACCAGTGGCAGCCCAATTTGACAATGGTATGAGTGGGACATGCAAGAGTTTATTCGCAAATATCAGAGAAATCCATTGCGGGAATCTTGCCTATAGGGCCTTTAGGTCATCATAAGTGTTGTTATACGCCCCTCTATATGCCCATATAGACGTGTTGACTAAAATCATATTGCCCACAATGATAATTCGAAAAATTTCAAAGGAAGAAGTTAGGTGCGAATAAAATACCCAAATTTGTAATAACTGCATTGTTCTTGAAGAGGAATCAAAGAGCTGTGAAGCAAAAATAATGTGTCCAACATAGTTCTCTCCCAATAATTTTAGAATCATATTTTTCTTTCCTCAGAACAAAAAGAAGTTAATAATGCATCTCCTAGAAGTCATTTGGCATCCTTTTTGGTCTGCTGGTTTGGAAGGTTCAAGGAGCTCAGCTCTATACGGTAAGGGTAGGCTATACTAGTATTTTCACCAATTTGGATTGATGTGAACCAAACTGAAAGTTAGTAATGAATTTACTTCAGAGAATGATTGAAAGTTACGAGCTTGAGACTCTGCAATTTGCTAAGTCGGTGATGTCATGAATTAGGCACCGTGAGGTTGCTGGGGAACCCACTGCATTTGATTCAAGCAATAAAAAAAAAAGATTGGAAATCACTTGCACTATTATGCAATCAATTTGACACTTAGTACTCTAGATGGTAACAGCCGCATAGCAGATCATTTGGTGACATATCTTTCAACCATCATTGGTCCTAGGCTCTGGAACACGGTTTCTCCTTAACAAACAGAGAGGCACCCTTCGCCAAGAGAAGATGCATGTGGGTATCCCACAGCCAATGCGATTGGCAGACGCTGACTTTCAAAATTGCGATTATCCTTGATATCACATGATCATTGCTAGAGGAGAAATCTCCGGGTGTCGTCTCTGGCTGGTTTCAAAGAACTTTAGCAAGACCTAACCCATTTTCACCTGAGGACTACGATTTATTTGTGAGTCCTTAGTGAAAAACGCCGAGCAACCAATAACAGAGGAGAATGTTTAAAGGATTGGGGACCATCAACACTAAGGACTCACATTTCCTGTCCTTATCAGGGGCTCAAATGTGTGACTTAAAACGGGGAGGACCACAATGTATTTGATGGGCCCGAAGGCTCACACAATGATGTTGTAAAGGATGGAATATGTCATGGGAACACACGGGATTTATCTTCCCTTCACCAGTGTTTTTAAGCGGTTCCTGAAAACATTACTTATTTTCTGATATTAAAATTTTGGATTGGTAGTATTCTATATTATGCTTGTCATCTATTAAATTAATAACGGTGGTCTGTCTGTCTGTCTATCTGTCTGGTGCTGACCAGACGTCATTTCTCGGAGACCGAGGTTCGCACGGTTCCGTGAAACTTGGTGGGCGGGTTTGCCCTTGACCGAACGAAGACCGAGTGAGTTTGTATTGGTTAGTGGAATCAAGGGTCACGGGGGTCATTCGAGGTCAAAAGAGGTCAAATGGACCGTGGGGCCTATATCTCGGAGACCGAGGGTTCGCACTTCCTGAAACTTGGTGGGTCGGTGCCCCTTGAACCTTCCAAAGGCCGAGATTGTATTGGTTAGTGGATAAAAGGTCATCGAGGTCATTCAAGGTCAAAAAAGGCAAATGGGGGGGTAAACATGGGGTATGGACATGAAACTTGGAGGGTAGGGTCGTCGATTATTGATGGCAAAAATTGTGAAGGTCACGAAAAGGTCATCAGGGGTCATTCAAGGTCAAATGAAGTTAAACGTTTGATTTCTCGGAGACCGAGGGTCGCACGTCCTGAACCTTGGTGGGCGGGTGCCTCTTGACCATCTGAACACGAGGTTGTATTGGTTAATGGATTAAGGTCATCAGGGGTCATTACCAGGTCACATGTGTCACAATGGGTAAACGAACGTTGTTGGTGTATTGGACTGAACTTGGAGGGTGGGTCCGATTGTTGAGGCCCGACAATTTTGAAGGTACGACAGGTCATCAAGGGGTCATTCAAGGTCAAAATGAGGTTTAACGTTGGTTTTCCGAGACCGAGGGTCGCATGTTCCTGAAAACGTGTGGGTGGGTGCCACCTTGACGTCCGAGGACCGAGGTTTATGGTTTGTAGATCAAAGGTCATCAGGGGTCATTTAAGGTCAAAAGGAGGTCAAAAAGTGGTAAACTTTGGTGTATCCAGACAAAAC
>JAMKCH010039311.1:0-13434 GCA_023653785.1 Ophioderma brevispina | reverse complement strand
TACAACTCAGGATTGTCTGCATTGGATAACCTTTGTTGGTAACGATAGAACACAGTTTGATGTTTAAAATGGTGCAAAAATCAGAAATTCAAGTAAAAACAAAAGCACTAGGGTTAACACTACCCTTAAGGCAGGAAGACACATTTGGATCCCTCATTTGTTGATGAGGTCAAAGGTCACATGCCAAGGTCAAAGGGCATGTGAGGTCAAGTTGTAAGATAGGCTGAAAATGTAAAAATTGAACAGCAATTGAAAAGTTGAAGTTCAAATGGAACCAAACTTGAATCATAGGTGCAACATTGGATCCCTCGATTTGTTGATGCGGTCAAATGTCACATGCCAAGGTCTAAGGTCATATGAGGCCTATCATATACAAACCGTGATGACAGGCGACACATGCGGTCCAAGGACTGATGTATTTTTTTTATTTTCTGTTTTAGGAAATCACTGATAGTACCTTATCGCTCCAAAATCAAGGCCTAGACTGCTAACAAATTTGTTTCTTTTTTGCCTAATATTATTTTGTATCAATATTATCATCTTTCAGTGGACAGTCGGCACTCCATATAGCCTGTTACCAAGGCTTCCAAGATGCTGTGAAATACCTATTGAGAAAACAGGTCAGTAACTTTTTAAAAATAGTATCACAAGAAATAAGATTGGAATACTTTTTACTGGATTCTACTGTCTGGCGTTGTAACTTTTAAAGTTTTTATGAAGTCAATTTTAAAAGGTGTGCCCCAAAAGTGGATATTTTAATATGTATATTGAAAAGGTGGTTAAAAGTGGGTGTTTTAACATGTATTTTGAGAGGGGTCTAAATGACTCTTCTTACCAGTGGTTGCCATTCTCTCTCTCTCATCATCTGAGAATTAATATCACCCATTGTTATGCACCAGAAGTTTCTATGTGGTGTGATACCCTTGTGCGACTAGCGTGTACTGCCCAACACTGCACAATATGCAAAAATATTGGGCACTCGGTGATGTAACTCATCAAGCAAACTGTTATCTTACTAAGTCAGCTTCTTCTTGGATGATAATAATAATAATAATATTAGATGGCTTTTGTTGGTTGATAAAAAAAAAATATTGTCCTCACCAAGAAAATATCCTGCTCTTCGACTCACCTTATATTTGATCTAGGCTCGGGCCACATATTATGTTATCAACCTCAAGTCATCCAATATTATGACTATGTATTGTATATCTAAAATGCAATTAAACACAAATAATTCAAGTTTCAGTCTTGAAATGTAAAATGAAAGGGGAGTCGCCCGATTTAAGTAGATGAAGTTTTCTCGATAGAATGAACTTCACCCCTAAACTCCATCTGTAAATTTTTGCGCCGATATTTCAATCCCTTTTTAATGTGAGACGTTAAAACGTTATTTTGTAAGCCCCATGCTGTGTAAAATTAATATTGGTCGACCAAAATGGGGCATAACTTCCCAACTAAAAATCCTTTAGCCCTAAGATTTCACAGGGTAAATGAGAAAAATAGTAGCTATCTTCTGATATCAAAATTTGGACCACTTCTGTTAAAATTTAGGATCCCTGGGGATGAGGCTATTAGCGATCGGGCCATAGACCTTTAAACAAATGTACAAGACACATACTGATTTCCCCAAGTGGCATTGTTTCCTGTTTTTTCTCTTCTGCACCTCCTTTTCCCACCCTCTTTTTTGTCTCCTTCCTTTTCTCCCCTCAAATGTCTCCATCCATGCCTTGTCCCTTCTCCCTCTGTCCTCTCCCTTCTCTTTTTCCTTTTCCTTTCACCCATTTCACCCCCTTTCCCTTTCTTCATCACTTTCCCCAATCCCATTCCAGTCCCACCCTACAGTACCACATGTTTCTCTTTCTTATTCCCTCCCCACCATGCACAGTAGGTAGTGGTGGCCAAGAAATCTCAAATTTAGACATCGCCATTGGTTTAACATGTAAATCAGAAATCTTGACAAAAAAATCTTGATTTTTTGTGTTGCCTGCCCTAAGGCAGGAAGACACATAGGGATCACTTTGCAGGGCCGGTGCAAAAAGTCATTTTTTCCTCAGGAGCAAGATTTTGGCCTATTGATTTCCTCAATGTGCAGAATTTTCTGAGTGATGAGAGGGCTACAAAGGTAATTTCCCATAAATGACACACAACATTAAACAGGTGAGGTGCAGGGGCCCATCCTACCCACATAGCACGCATATATTGGCCCAACAATGGTTCCCCATCGGTAATCTTGGCATCGGCATTATGTGGGTGGCCTTTATTGGTCCTTTATTGGCTCTCCAAGGGCAATAATGGTATTCTGTTGGTAATCTTGGCATCGGTAACACGTGGCTATTGCATATTGCGCCAATAATGGTTTTTCCATTGGCAGCTGTGGCATCGGCTTCATATCAGCACCCCTTACTGGTCCAATATTGGTGAAGAATATTGCTCCAAGACAAGCAGCCAATATAGAGTCAATTATTGGGATAACATTGGCCCATTTATTGATTTAAAAGCAATTGATTGCTTAAAATAGCAGGGCGAGAACTCAGTCAAATTGTACATATAGGAATACACTAATATGTCTCAACAATGGGTGTTTTAAACAGAGCACATTATTTCAATGACATTACACTATATTATACCAGTTTCATTAAAAATATTAACTATGTGAGTAGCTCAAAATTATCTAATTAATTTATTTAAAAATAGCAGCTTGAAAAAAATTCCATTAAAATAATTGTTGTAAAAGAACATAGGGCCATCATTGGCACAACATTGGTTACAATCATTGGTTCAATATTGTAATAATATTGGATGGCTTGAGTGTGATACCAGAATATATTGGATGAGCTATATGAAAATATCGGATGAGCTATATGAAAATATCGGATGAGCCAATATCGGATGAGCCAACGGCGAATCCGATATTGGCGAATCCGATATTTTCATATAGTGAATCCAATATATTCAGTATCACCCGAAAGAAGCCATCCAATATTATCATTATTATGTTCTAAGAATCTGACTCAATACGGTTTTACCAACTGTCTTGAGATTCATCTAGCACTCCTGACTGAAGTCGGACCCTTCAGTCCAAATTGAATGTGATTTCAGGATTTTCCTAACAAATAACAACTAGTATAATATTAGTAACTTTTTTAGCTTTGAAAATATATGTGGAAGGAAAAAAATCTGTGAATATGACTGGCAATAAATTCAATTACAATATTTTGGAGTCACCAGTTTGCATGTTTGGATCAGAGTTTTACACCCATGGATTTGTGTTAATTTTAGGCTAGCCTAGCCCTAGGGGGCTAAGCTAGTTGTGCCTGTCAATTTATCACGGTGTTCTCTGTAAACTGGCTGGGTGTTTATTTTCATGTGTCTTTACTACTCAGAGTCTCAGTATAGATCCAAATTCGAAAAAGCAGGGCCAGTTAGTGTAGAACCGATCGCATCGGAGGGTTCTGAATCGGCCCGATTTTAAGCTTTTCGGATCTGGATCGGAATCGGCAAAAAATTCCCCTCCCTACCGATCTCATGAACCGATCCCAAACAGTTACTACAAAGCCTAGAAAAAACGGCAAAAACTCATTTCAAACTCACCTTATCTGCCAAATGAAGACCTTAAGCCAAGTTTTTGATTTAATATACTCAATCTAGCATTAGAACCAACTTGAGTCATCAGACAAACATTCACAATACTATGATAGCAACAAATATGTAGCGTCGCGTGTGTTTTGCATTCACAAAGTTTAAGTTTACATGAATTCACATGTCGGCAGTATCGGGGAATTTCCCGTTAATTCTTGATGAGATGAAACCACGTTCCGGATTGGCTGAGGTATCCTTTTCATTTTATTAAAAATTATGCAGTTTGTTGAATAAATTTTGTGACAAAACTTTTTAAACCACAGGTCATAACAACAATCAGTTTTTTGATCGTAAATTTATAAAGGGGGAATGTGATGTTTCATTGTTAATTTATCCATTCTCGCAATATTCTAGACATATTGTCTAGAATACACAAACTTTTCCACCATCATTCATTGCGCGAACCCGGAAGTCAACTAAACAAAATCTGGCTGCCCGGTCGACTGCAGAGACAATGTGATTGAGGGCGTACATGAGCTCAGAAACCCTGGAAATATTTTTTTCCAGTTTCTGTGGTAAAACTGTTCGCATTTTCAAGTATATTGTACTTTTCTGTACTCTACTGTACTAAAAACATCATAAAAAAAATAAAAAAAATAAACAAAGTTCAGAGAGCAAAATTTACAGTGTAACATACCCTGTAAATCACACGGGTTACTGACGACATCACCAGAGAATCGGTATCTGAATCGTAATCGGCCGATCAAAACCTCAACATAATCGGAGATCGGTCGATTCAGAAGCATGTGGTCGGTTCTACACTAGGCCAGTCAAGTGGCAACTTCAGGTCCAGGGTACGCCTCAACGGTCACAGGGCTAAGGGCTAGCTCAGGCTAGGCTAGGCGTTCATTCTTTGTTCTTGTATTGATGCAGATCATAGCTCAGATCATTAAGATCATTGTTATTGTCAATCCTCGATGATTGGTGGATTATTTTTGAAGAAATACGATCATTCTGCCATGGATGCTATTTCGTAGATCGCCAAGTTATTTGCGTGTACATTTCCAATAACATTCACGATCTTTTTGTGTCAGTTTACTGTCCATGTTTTGCTATCTTACCTCAATTTTGTACTTCGTAGTGTAATTTTCATTTTCTATTAAGGTCTGAAATCAAATATAAATTGATTATATTCCTAAACTGCCTAGTTTTGATGGAAAAAGTTTTTTTTGAGTGGTGTTTTTTCAACAATTCACCACACAAAAGTCGCCATTTTCTGAGATTGCCAAGTAAGTGAGTAGCGTTTCTAGAAATTGATGGTTTCTCTAAAAAGGTCGTAATTTTTGCAAATGTTGGATGTTTTGGAGGGCAAATTCTATGAATGGTTTGTAAATTTTGAGTAGAGTTAATAATGCAACATTGTTTTATTTGTACAGATTTAGAATAACTTTAGGGATGCAGAAATGTCTAAAATTGTAACTGATATTTGTCACATTGAAACACTGTTGTTTTCCATCGATCAGCTGATTTGGCCAAACGTTTCTTTGTGCTTGACACAACAAATGAATCAGACCCCCAGAGTTATGTACGGCGGAAATGGAGAGTCCCCAGGAGACAGTGGACGAGTCCAGGGCTCTGGACGTCAAGGATGACAAATACGTATAACATTGGCTAGTCAATTTAATGAAGAAATGACAAATGACACCAATACAGGTTTTTATTCGTATTTTATTTACTTTAGACCTTTATGGATGGAAGATTCTTAGACATAATAATGGCCAATATTGGGCCAATGAGCAACCATATCTTTATCCATATTGTAGCCAATAGCGGGCCAATAAATATAATATTGGTCCAGTTTGGACCACCATTGCGTGCTATCTGGTAGGGCTCGGGCTTGTGCCCCCGAAAGGGGATGCAGGGGCAGAGCACCGCAAGGGTCTAGGCCTGAGCCCCCGGAAGCTTTTTGGATTTTAAATTCAGAACCTTCAAGTGCACCTTTTTTAAGAATAAGTAGTAAAGCTTTTTCTTATCTGATTTTGTCCTCTACCACTTTACCTCCCTTGATTCCTCAAAATTAATGGACCCTGCATCCACTGACTGGTTGACTTCAATCCTTAACTTTTCAACCCATCATTCTTGCGCGAACCCGGAAGTCAACTAAACAAAATATAGGGTCTGCCCGTCGACTGCAGAGACATGTGATTGAGGGATTATCATGAGCTCATAAAACCCTGGAAATATTTTCCATGTTTCTGTGTAAAACTGTTCGCATTTCAAGTAGATTGTACTTTTCTGTTCTACAATTATCAGTCAATAATATAATTTGATCATTAGCGCGGAAGTAATAAACAAAGTTCGTAGAGCAATCTTTTACAGTGTACAGAATACCACTGTGCAAATCACACGGGTTCACTGCTCACCAGAAGAATCTTTCGGAATCGGAATCGGCCGATCAACCTCAACATGAGCGGAGATCGGTCCGATTCAGAAGTCAATGTGGATCGTTTTCTACACTAGGGCCAGTCAAGTGCAACTTCACGGTCAGGGTACGCCTCACGGTCACAGGCTAAGGCTAAGCTAAGGCTTAGCCTAGCCTAGCATACTTTTGTTCTTGAATTGATGCAGATCATAGCCCAGATCCGTAAGATCATTGTTATTTGTCAATCCTCGATGATTTGGTGGAGTTCTTTTTGAAGAAAGACGATCATTCTGCCATGGCATGCTATTTCGTAGATCGCCAAGTTCCATTTGCGTGTACAGTTACCAAAATAAGAAATTCACGATCTTTTTGTGTCAGTTTACTGTCCGTTTTGCTATCTTACCTCAATTTTTGTACTTCGTGATGGAATTTCATTTCCTTATTCTTGAAATCAAATATAAATGAGTATTCCCTAACTTCCTATTTTTTGAATGGACAAAGTTTTTTGAGTTGTGTTTTCACAATTCACCACACAAAGTCGCCATTTTCGAGATTGCCAAGTGTCGGAGCGTTTCTAGAAATTGATGGTTCTCTAAAAGGTCGTATTTTTGCAAATGTTGGATTTTTTGGAGGCCAAATGTCTATAATGTTGTAAATTTGGAAGTATGATGTTAATAAATGCAACAGTTGTGTTTTATTTGTAAAGATTTATAATACTTAGGGAAATGCAGAATAGTCTAAATTGTAACTGATTTATTTTCACATTGAGAAACCTGTTTGTTTTCATTCGATCCAGCTGATGGTCCAAAGTTGCTTTGTGCCTTGAACACCAACATGATCAGCCAATTCAGAAGTTATGTAGGCGGAATGGAAGAGTCCGGAGATGTGGACGAGTCCAGGGACCTCTGACGTCAGAGGATGACAAATACGTATAAATTGGGCTAGCAAATTTAATGAAGAAGGACCAAAGACCACCAATACACGGTTTTATCGTATTTTATTTACTGTAGACTGTATGGATGGAAGATTCTTAAGAACATAATAATGGCCAATATTGGGCCAATGAGCAAAATAATTTATCCAATATTGTAAGCCAATAGAGGGCCAATAAATAATAAATATTTGTCCAGTAATTGGACCACCATTTGCAGTGCTATCTGGGTAGGGCACTGGGCGTGTGCCCCTGAAGGGATGGCAGGGGCAGAGACCATCAGGGGGTCTAGCCGGCAGCCCCCGAGCTTTTGGATTTAATATTCAGAACTTCAAGGTTGACCTTTTTTTAAGAATAAGTAGTACAAAGCTTTTTCTTATCTGATTTGTCCTCTACCACTTTACCTCCCTTGATTCCTCAAAATTATGGACCATGCATCCACTGACTGGTTGACTTCAATCCTTAATGTCCTCACCCCTGTGTTGTGAAGCTTGTTGACTCAATCGCTGATGGTGAACTCATATCATTGTTAGCAGGCCCATTTATACTTCCTCAAAAACTAACATTATAGAGTGTGAAAATTGACTTCATGGTTCTTCATTTTCTTTCTTCTGCAAAACAAAATTTGATTCTTGAATGCCTGCTGCCTAGGCTAATTGTTTACCTTCAAAGTTAATGTTGACATTTTGGTTCCGTTTAATTCTTCCCAAATCTTTCTGTGTTTAAATTTGTATTTTCCTCAGATTTGAGTGTTTCTAACTTTGGCTTCCACAATTCATTGTTCACAACCACTAAATTCCTCACATATTTTGATAGGTTTCTAAATCTTGAGTTCCTCTATTCCTCAAAATTTTGCACCCATATCATGCACTAATAATTTTCTGTCATTGATATTCACAATCTCCATGTTTTCAAACCACTTTTCATTTCTCTTTTCCTCTTATTTTTCTTAGGTTTCTTTTCTTCACATTTCTCCTAGGTTCTTTTCCTCACATTTATTATCCTAGGTTTCTTTTCTACAATTTCCCTGGATTTATTTTCCTCACATTTCCCCTATATTTCCTTTCCTAACATTTCTCCAGAGTTTCTTTTCCTCTCATTTCTCCTAGTTTTCTTTTCATCACATTTTTACCAGGTTTCTTCCCCTCACATTTCATCCAGTTTCTTCCACCCCCATACTTCTAAACCTTTCCACATTTCTCCTAGTTTTCTTTCCCCTCACATTTCCTCTAGGCTTCTTTCCTCCCGTTTTCCTCCTAGATTCTTTTCCTCACATTTCCACCAAGTTTATTTCCTCACATATCTCCTAGGTATCTTTTCCTCTCACCTGCCGAAATTGGATCAGAGACTCTTTGCCCATTTTAATCTTTTTCCCGTCTTTTCTATTTTTTTCCCTTTCCCATGTTAGTCCATCTTTGTCGCTTTTCTTCATTTTCCTGTTTCTTTATTCTCTCTAGATGTTTTCCCGCTTTCAGTTTTGTACTTTTTGTCTCATTTATCCTGCAATTGGGCTCTAATTTCCCTGTGAGCGTCGCTCCAGCTCCCGCAACTTTGCACCCCTGTCACTTTGTCCGCTCTTTGTTGATGTCTGTTTTGTTGATTGTCTGGTTGTTGTGTCTGTGTTGTTTTGATGTCTGTTGTTGTGAGGTCTGTGTTGTTGATGTTGTTGTTTGTCTGCTTGTTTGTGTCCTGTTGTTGTTGTTTTGTTGTTGATCGGTTGTGAAAAAAAGGGTTTATTTTTTTGCCTGTACTTCCTCATACTTTAATGGATTAAACCAAATTTGGGTACAGGTGCAACATGGCATCCCCATTTGGTGAGCTCAAAGATCACATGCCAAGGTGCAAGGTCATGTGAGGTCAAGTTGTAAAATAGGCCTGAAAAGTAAAATTGACCTCATTTGAAAGTTGGAGTTCAATTGGAACAAACTTGATCAGAGGTGCAACATGGGATCCCTCATTTGTTGCGAGGTCAAAGGTCCCTACCAAGGTAAGGTCATGTGAAGGTCAAGTTTGTAAGATGAACCAACTTGGTTTATGTTGCTTACATGCAACCCTCATTGTTTATGAGTTCAAAGGTCACTATCAAGGTCAAAGGTCCGTTAGGCCTATCCTTCACTACCGCGACGCAGGCCGACACAAGCGGGTCCGAGGGGACCAATGTTATTTTTTTATTTGTTTAAGCAATATTTTATTATTCCAAAACTGTTGGAGCTGAGAATCAACTCCGCAGTTAGGATTGGTCATATTTCTCTATGAATCAATGAAATGCGGACATGGCCGTCCCCAGAGGGGGGTGTGGGGGGTGTTTACACCCCCCCATTGACAAAAAAAAATTTTGTCGGCAAATGTTTGACTTGTCGGCGATGGGTACAATGTCGGCGCAAGTATCGCGGTGCACTCCTCGGCATCTTTGTTTCTTTTGTGTTTTGTTTCATACAGCTGGATAATGACTGGTCCAACTCCACCCCCCACACCCCCCCCCCCCCCCACCCCCCGCTCTTCAGAAATTTAGATCCGCGCGAAAAAAATTTGGGTTCCAACCTGGCGAGCGCAGCGACCAAAATTTGATAATTGTGAAACCGACCCTGATTTTTTTGTGCGGCACACAACTCACACCCCCCATTAAAAATGATCTGGGTGACGCCCTCTGAATTAGGATGAGAATATATGGCGCCTTGGAACACCCATGACCAACACACCATCAGGAGCACCTAAATGGGGGGGTTTGGTGTTGGGTTGCGGCGGCCAAATTTCTGCTAATCTCCTTTTTTTGATATTTTGGTGAGTTCTATCACTTTCCCCTGGACCCATGGGAGCTGAAGGTAATACCCTTGGGAAAAAATCGAGAAGCTGCATCTTAGCATAATTCTTGATATCTTTTTTCATTATTATTTTTAATTATTTTTTTTACCTTCAAGGAAGTGCCTGGCTTCTTTTTATGACGATTTTTGGTGTAAACTGGGTCTCCTCTCTCGATGTATATGAGTAGCGAACCTACAATCTTACAAATGCCAGGGTTTATTTGAATTACCCGCTGGCAATTGTATGAGATCGTAAGTTCACCACACATCTCAAATTACATAGGAAATGCCTATACCTGGCTTCACACTGCACGTGCAACCGTGCACACGTCCAGAAATTGTATCTATGTCTTCTCCTGTTCTGCTCTCAATGCACACATAGCCGGCAACCATTAGTTGACTAGTTACCTGATGGTTTTAGATTCGTAAAATATAAGTCTAAGATTCCAGAATGTGAAAGTTTATACGCAAAAATGGAACGTTTTCTCCTGCCCTGACTGCTCCTGAAATTCACACTTCTCACTGAAAACTCTACCAGCGAGCCGGGGATTATTTGTACTCACTAGCGCGCCAAGACTTTGATAGACTTGATCCAATCTTGGACTTGGCACGATCAGTTTGTACAGATACCAGTTTATAGTTTCATTGTCCTTTTTGGGGTGTTGTGGGCAGATTTTGCAAAAGGTTTGCTTTAATTCTTGAAACGAATGCAAAGAAAGTTCGAAATCTAGAAAAAAATAAGTAGAAGTCTCAGTGTGTGTTGACGGAATTTTTTAAGAAGGGGCAACAGTACAATGGAATCAAAACTTGAAATGACTCGTTTTTTAGAGGCCAAATAGTTCTGATTTTTCAAGGTCCCACGCTGGCAGCTTTTCATGAATATTAATTGGAACTTCATCTGGGTTACTTCTAGCCCAGGTTCATGAAGCTTGGCCACCACCAGTGTCTGATGCCGCAGCTTATTTGAAAATGATTGTCTAAAATCACATCATAAAATTCTGCCGTAATAAATATGAGTTTTCACAATATTATGAGCTTAATTTACGTACAGACTTGCATATTGTGGTCTGATTCTTGGGTGTCTTATCTACTATATAATACATACATGGATGCTTTACAGAATGTAAGCATATTTTAATTTTTTAATATATATAGCAGTTGTTTTTACAGCATTGATTTTCTGCAGAAATAAAAGCAAAAATTGATAATGCAGGCACTTTGAAAATCCCCACTTTCTCTCTCACAGATATTTCGAAAACTGGTCGACCTCCAGGGATTGTTGCCATGTTGAGGACCATTGCTCCTCCATAACAATGCACAAAAATGGTGGGATGTTTGGGACTTGAGAAATTTGTGTTAACATGTTTTTTCAGACCTGGCTATATAAGTATTATGAAGTGGCACCACAAAAAAAAACCATATTAGTGGGGCAATTAGGGAACAAGCTGGAATTGTGGTGAGGGGAAATAAAAATTCCTAAATATGTATATTAAAATAATCAAAATTTATAAAGCATATATTTTAGGTTTCCAATCATGTCAGACAAAATTTAAGTTTTGTTTTGTCTTTTTTTTTTGAAGGGTTATTGAATTTGCTAGACAGCGTCAGTTGAGTAAATATTAGATGGGTGGGCAGAGAGGGTGGGAAGGAGGAGGGAGTAGAAGAAGAGAGGGAGGGAATACATCACTGTTGTCACTTGGTAACACCTCTAGTTTCTTCCTAGTCAGTTTGAATCAGTGGTTGTTTATACAAGAGTAGCAATTGATGTCAAATAACAAATATCAATGCAGTAATTTAGTGGTGCTGCATGACTTCAAATGTTTGATATGGGCTTGTGTTATTTATTTTGACAGAGATGTGAAGTTGGTGGCACAGATAATTTTGGCAACACAGCCATCCATATAGCTTGTATAAATGCTTTGACTGAGACATGCTGGACTCTGCTAGAACACAGTAATTGTGCCATACTCAAACAGACAAACAGAGATGGAAAGACACCACTGAATATCCTTCAAGATGGCCGATCATCCTCGTAAGTGTTATTTTTGTTGGCAAGTTGACAATCCTAAACTGCCTTAAGCAGTAATATTGAGCCTGATCCATTTAAAGTTAGCATGGTAATCAACAAATAAATTTCATACTTTTGGTTTAATCTTGCTTAAAAGCACCACTAGACCAAGACTCATATGGGGTACAGGTTGACCGCCTAACCTTGGATCCCATTTTGTCCAAATCTATATAAAACTATTTTTTCAGCAAATGAGGTTCTATGAAAACCACCATTTGAATGGTGATGGCAAGCACACAAATGTTCCTGGGAATTAGGTATATTTTAAGGCTAATATTTGATGGATGGCATCCTATCAGAAAATTAGGCCACAATATTCTTTATTTCTCCCACCCCCCAACCCACTTAATATTCTACCATTGCAAGATAAATTTATGTTTAAAAAGGAAAAGTCAATGTAGCCATTTTCCACAGTTGGGATGTAAGGGAAATTGTCCCACACACGGACCCACTTGCCGCTGCTAGTTACTTTAGGATATTGGACTGGGAGTTGAATGATTAAAACAACTCCTTTCTAAAGATATACATACCATTGGCATTTCCTTTTATTCTTTCAGAGGGGTAAACCATCAAAATGTCTGTTTAAAAGATGGAAATCTTGACATTTAAAGAGAGTGCTTAATTCAAGATAATGATTGTGAGACAAGATGTGAGAATAGTATTTTAATCACTGCTTTGAATTGAAGCATGGTAGGAAAATGAAGTATTTAATAGCAGTGTGATGTGTATTATGTGAGCTGTCTCAATACTCCTTGTGATCAAATCTTCAATCAAATTGGCATTGTTCTGAAGGCGTGCCTCTCCTAAAATTCTAAGGATGTACTGATTGGATTGGAAGTTGAGTGAACTTGGATCTCTTTGAAGCCATTTGCACTTTGTGATGATGCGTCTCTTAATATTCATTAAAGGTTATGAGAGGTGGCACGAGAGCATATTGCCTGGCTAAAGGGGGTTCCATAGGGTGTGGTTTGAATGCATCTTAACCTTATTTTAAGAAAACTTAAGAGTAGCATCAATATATAAACACATTCGTACATGAGGTAGGATTTTAATGCTCCTAATAATGTTTTTGTTTGGTTTGTGTGTGTGTGTGAGTGTCCTTTCGGACATTTTAATTTTGAAAATCTGTTTAAAAAGTTTGTTATGACAGAAAATTAATCTACTTTGAGAATGAAAGTGTTGAAAAATGAGTTGGAAAATTTTATGAAAAAGTTATGAGAAAAATTCCTACAGAAAAGTTGTTTTCGGTGGGGGCGAGTTCCAAGTGGAACTCATGTTATGCACCACTGGGAGTGCAGAAGACCAATCGCACTTAAAGGGATAAGCAGTGATTTGCTAATCCGGAAAAACAGAAAAAATCATAAAATCCATGTATTGTTATCTTTGTTACTGGCATGGATGTACTAACATATCCTGCCAGTAGTTGACTTGAAATCCACACATTAAAGATCGAAAAACTTCCCTGCAAATATCCCAGATTTTAAAAGTGTGGTACTGTGCATCATGACCTGTACAGTTTGACCTCAAACATGTACATTATTGATCTTTGTTTTTTCTGTTCTGGTGTGCAGCACAATCAGCTGTTAGTGTACATTTTATGTCACCATCACTGCATTAAACTAGATTTAATTGG